>RPOG01000753.1:0-243150 GCA_008086565.1 Thalassoma bifasciatum | reverse complement strand
CCAAGGGACTGAATATGTGAATAAACTTCAAGCTAACTATTACAAAACATCAAAGGGCACCATGTGATTGATATCATTCATGCTTTTTCTGCAAATAAGAATCATTTTAACATTTTAAATCCATGCTTGTAAATTCCAAACACCCCGGACTATCTCTACTACTATTCTCCTTCCCGTCAACTTTTTTGCAGGAAAACGCTGAGACATTTTAGTGAAGTGCCTCTACTTGTTACAAGGATACTCAGAATAACTGTGACATGAACTTTGACCCCTAACCTCTGAACCCTAGTATGGCTCCCAAATTGTGCTGCTGAGTCAGGCTTTCTCTTGTCTCCAAAAATGAAAAATATTTCTTCATGTTCTTTTTTTTGATAAGTAATAACCTAATTTTCTGATTATCCATCTAGACATTTTCATAAGTCATAATACAGTGTTCTGATGTAATTAAACTTACCATGTTTCTCAAGTAGATCCAGGACAGCATTGGCTAAAGGGGGCACAAAGCCTTGACTCAGGTCTCCTCGTACAAGACGGCCCATATTCAAGTCAGTTAACCTAACACAAAACAAAATAGACACAAAGAAATACGTTTATGACAATACATTTTTTGTTTTTATGTGACTTTGAATGACATTTTATTGCCTTTTAAATTAAATAGTGCAGTGTGCACAGCGTATATGGTGTATACATTATGCAGTTCACTAGTGTAGGTTTTACCCATCTTCATATCTCAACCCCCAATTTCAAAGAAGTTGGGACAATATTTGAAAAAACCATTAAAGTTTATCAATTTGAACAATACATTTCGTGTCTTTGTGGTGAATTTAATTGAATATAAGTTAAAAAGGATTTGCAAATTATTTGTATTGTATTCTGTTTAAATTTCTGTTTTTCACAAAGTTGCAACTTCGATGAATTTGGGTTTTTTTGGTGTGTGGATGAATATAGAATACAAAAAAAAGAAACATAATAAATGTCTCGCAGTCTCTTTCATTCAGGTTGATTATGAAGGGTGCCTTGCCAATTTATCCGTGATTGCCTACTGTAGGCTCGTACTCTGTACTTTGATTCAGTCTTAATCCTGTGCATCCCTCTCTGATTAGGGATGAACGTGACACAGCATATGACAACTATTTCACTCTGTTTGGAAAGAGATGCCATACAACTGAAACAAGGCTGACTTTTGCTTAGAATTTCTTCTGCATGTATATGAAATATGCTGGGTTACTTCAAGAGGGAATGTGGATGCACTGTAAATGAGAGCAGAAAGCTGAGCAGTTCACTAGTGCTGGCTTTACCCATCTACATCTTTCTTAGGGTTTAGTGTGTTCAGCACTCGACTGGTGAGCGAAGCAGGGGGGAGGTGGAGGTAGATCCCGTGCACCCGTGGATCTTCATTTAGCTTCAACACCTCCTCCACAATCTACACAAAGACAAACACCACAAAATGACATATTAGTAGAATTAATGTAACAGGTTAAACCATTCATGACACAAATGTTTGTACTGGTTATATCCAGACATACTCAACCCCAACTTTATGAGTAATAGGTTAAGTACATATTGATATCTTATGAGTAGAGAGTGAAATATGAATGTGATGAGTAAACAACGAAAATGATGACAATTTTCAAGGTGTGTCAGTGTGTTAGAGAGGGAGAAACTTAAGTTGAGTTTTAATTGCTCAGTGTATCAGCACAAACTCCTCAAGGCCAAGGAATATATTGGAAATCGTCCAATGTCACACTAAAGGTCTGAGCCATTTCTCAGGAGTTCCCTCTTTTTTATGTGGATCGAGAGTTGACACAAAGTCTGGACAAGGAGAGCTACATCAGAGGGTTTTTTTCTTGTCTGATTATGAGTGAAAATACTGTATATCATGTAGTATACTGGAAACACAAAAAGCCAGGGGAGTGGCTCATCATGCACTGACTTGCTTAACAGTTAGTGAGTAGAAAGAAGTTTTGTTCTGGATTAAAACCACTTGAAGGAAATAATGTGAGTCAGCTCCACTTACTTCATCCTCGCTGCAATCCTTTGCAAGACAAATCTGAGTGATGTTTAACCCAATCTGTGAACATAAAAATAAAGAAGGGGTGATCAGTTTGGTTTATTGAATACTTTTGTGGAAAAAAAATGAAAAGAATCTGAATGAAAACATCAAAGTGAGGTAATTACCCTGCTGGCCACTTTCTTATTGATCTCCAACAAGCTGTCATCTTCACCTGCCTTGAAGTGCACAAACATAAACAGACTCAGTAACGCAGAAACTTTCAATGGTTTAACAGATAACCTAAGGTTAAAGGTGCATTCAGGTCAGGCTGGTGAGCTCAGTCAAATATTATTACAACATCTCAAGGCCACCTTTAACAAACCTTTAAACTGTACACAATTTTACTATACCTGTATAATAGCTAACAATGGATGACTGGCAGGGTTTCTTTTCTGCAGAGCCCCAATCGCCTCCTTGGTGCTTTCAACCACTATCCTGTAAGACAAAATAGACTTGTAAGAAATTTCCATTTTACTGAGGAGGACTTACACATTGAGAAAAACAAAGAGTTGAAGAACTGTTGAATTAAGATGTGTTTCATGGAGTTGAAATGGTTTGGAAAAGAAAAGAAAGAATGTCAAATATGGTACGATAGGTTTAGAAAATTATTCAAACAAAAAATGATCACAAAGTACAGAACTGAAGTGTGAACGTGTCTGAGCTTTTGCATCGACAAGTCTATGTATGATGAATAGTACTTATGTTAATCCTATTATTTTGTATGGGTCTGAAGGAAACTGAGAGGGAGATGAATAGGAAAAGGTTCAGTGAAATAAGCGAAGACTTCAGCCCACACCTTTTCAGCCTTGTTTTTATATTGCTTTTGCCTATTTATTCAACTTTTTGTCTCTTGTTGACGGTTATTGCAGAAATAGCATTAACTCAGTATTTGTTAACTAGAAACATTTTCACTCATATGGGTAGTTGTGTTTTTGTTTCAATGGACCAAACTAAACTAAACATTGATCTGTAATGTTTGATGGTGTTCAGGTAAAACACATCAGAATTCTTTAGGATTCTTCCCACAGAGATACTCGGCATAATTTAGAGCTTTCAAGTAATTATGGTGATAACACATACATTTCTTTCATTGTAGCCTGCTTAACATTGGTGTACGAGATTCTTTTACATCCGTCGACCACCTTACCATCCATGTGATAATAAGTGGGAGGGGCTTACGTATTCACGTGTAGGTAGAGCATAGCGTTAACACACTGACCTACATTTGAAAAATATGAAAACATCACTTATAACGTCTCTCCCTTATAGTTTTGTTGTTATTTCAAGTTACTTTTGAAAAATTATTCATCCTCGTTCTGATGCTATTGTCATCCTGTCCAAACCACAAGGCTTAGCTAACACGTAGACAGTGATGCTAGCGATGACCTAAGTCACATATGAAATTAAACCCCGAAACGATGCACTCAGTTGTATTTTTTTTTTTATTCTTTCGCCTTCATAACCTCGATTTGTAGATTCGTGTGTTTGGCAACAAGAGAGAAAAGTTACATCAGCTGGCGCGCGACCCTCTGATGATACGCACGTGCAGAACAGGCTGTTGGATATCAGTGGAAACGCCGGTGGAAGGGGAAGTAGCTAGTAAACCTCTATCACAGGCGAAAGTGGTAGAAAAGAAACTTTAACGCATAAAATAAACCATATTTCACACCAACACAACACTTCAGCTCTGTAAGGCTGCATTTCCTCAAACATACACATATCTCTCTTACCCCAAAGAACGGTTGAATTCCAACCCGTCGTACAGCTGCGGTTGTTTCCCCAGGTTAACGGCTCTTTTGGGGTTCGTTCCCCCGCTGCTCGTGGCGCTGGCCGTTCGGAGGATCAGCTGACAGTTGGATGTACCCACCGGCAGGCATCTCCGCGATAAGCCGTTGACCCTGCTTCCTGACCGGGCTGGATGTACCCGGAGACTGCCGCAAGCACTACGAATAAAAGATAACTTCATGGCTGATTTTGTGGTAATAACTGAAGTTGTGGTGGATATGTTAGCCTTCTCTCTTGGATCCTGGGGCCGTGGGGTTAACTGTTGTTCAAAACCTCCAGGAGAGTAAAGGGGACGGTTGAGGAAACAGCAGGGTCCTGATGGTAGCACGATGTCTTCAAGGACAGTCGGAATTTAGATAACTCAGATTTTGGTACACGTGAACAACTGGTAAAATAAAGAAACAACTCCATAAAAATCTGGAACAAACAACAAATACGACTCCTTTCTTTAGTCAAAAAACATAAATTATATATATTGAAATTTTTGCGATGTTATAACTTGAGGTAGTTCTTTGTCTTCTTAGGCAACGATTTTCGATGTGAGCACAAGAAACGTTGTCTGTCTTAGCGACACTGCAAAGTTTCAGCTGATTATGTAAAGTATTAATTTAACACTTAGAAGGAAACTTTATACTCTGTTATAACGTATGCGTTTGTTTAAGATAAAAAAATCCGAGGAACACCTGAACGTAGCAGCCCTTCGAAGTAGATGGGTGCGCGCGGATTTGAGCACGCGCCTTCACGTGCTACATAATTACAAAAAATGGGAGAAGTGTGGTTCTTGTTGTCTTTTTTAAATTATCTCCAGCACTGCAGTCATTTTCAAAAGGTTATTAAAGTAGCTTGTACATCAATGAAATAAAACTTTATCATTTAAATTGCATTTAATTTACTCATATCATGACTTTAACGAGCGATTCTTCAACAAGGAAACATTACAGGTGTGCCCAAAAAGAAAAAAAAAAGTTTGGTTTGTTTTTTTAACATTGTACTTTGGAATTCACTGTATTCATTAATTAGCAAGCTTAATTTCGTGATGAAGAATTCAATTATTTAAAAAAAAAGGTGAGTTATTTTGTCAACCAAGTTATGTAAAAACATACATAATCTCCCAACATAATCACTTTACACTGAATTCAGAGTTCATCAACACTATTATGAACGATAGCCCTCTAGAAATGTCCCTCATCATTTACATCACAGCCTGTTACACAAAAATCACTTGTAACACAGTTGACAACACACAGTAATATAGTTGACAGGGCAAGAAGAGACATGTCGTGTTTTCATGATTAGCAAATAATGCTGAAAAGAAGCATATATTATGGTTTTAATTTTGATGGGGCTAACATTTAAGAAATCAGACATTGCCCAAACTACAAATTCCAATATACGATCTGCATTTTTTTTTTTTTGCTAAATAAATTATGCTGTTAACTTTTTGTCAAATGAACCAAGTATGAATTAGCTGTATCTTCAACTCAAATTGGTATCTTTTACTTTCCTCTCACATTAACAAGCTGTTAGGTGAAGGAGCAACTCTGAAAAGCGACGTGGGCGTACCCGTGAGAATGATGACGTCATTTAACTTGCGTTTACATCATAAAGTCTAGTCTCGCTCTCAATTTCAGACGTGGATGGTTTCAGTGACATCAAAACCCCTTTGAAGACCCAAGCACAGCCTGAAGTTAAGCCGTGAACAAGGGCGATTATTGCAGAGCTTTAAAAAAGCACATGTTCTGTGCTGTCTCTGTTATATTTGTACAATTATATTTTATTTTAGTTGGGCAAAATAAGTTCGTCTTTACGCTCATTTGTTTCATACACAGCATCTGCACTAACCTTTTCAATTGACGCTCCTCTGAGGCCAAACCAACCGGTCTTCATTCCTAAAGTCACTTCATTACAGTCGCATGGCGTGGCGCAATCCTTCACCCTAACAAAACCACAGCTGAATACCAGTTTGAGCTCCAAAGATAGCTGCACTACGCGTGTTTGGCCCTTCTTTATTTATGCTCACAGCCCAGAGAAGTAACTTCGTGAACACTTGAGGATGGAGCTGTGGCATCACGTTTCTCCCACAATTCAGGAACACATTTGAAGAAGACTAAAGACAAACAGGTAAGGAACTTCATCTTTGCCTTTTCATCGCTCACGAGACCAAGAAATCTTTGTGGCAGGAGTTTTGGTTTTTTATTACATGAACAAAAGATTTATGTAGCGTTTTGTGTCTTACAAAGACATGTTATAAATTTCATTCTTAAATAAAATTACACATTGGTTTTAATTTTAAACGTGCTTCATATAAGTTTAGGCTGCTATGGTGTGGTTTTTGACCACCTGAATGATCATTTTAAATCCCTATGGATATATAAGCGGTTGCAATTTACCATTAAGTATTTGTGAGTATTTTATTAGGAAAAAAATCTCTAAAAGGGTGTTTTTTTTCCAGAGTTTTAAGTTACATTTTAGTGAAAATGCATAAAAAAAGAATATCTGAAGAGTCATTCTGGGAGGTTATCCACTAGATTTTATCTTGTTGTCATTGTCTGATCACACTTTAAGATTATGAGTCTCTGTAAAAAAAAAAAAAAAAAAAAAAAAAAAGTTAGGTGAGGACAACAGCAGCACCAGTCCTGGAGTTAGTTTACGTCCTGTAGACATAATGTGAGCCGCCTTTTTGATTAATAATGACAGTTTTTTGTAAAGGTTAAGTGTGAAGATCTCCATGTATCTGATGTACAATATCTGCTGATGCTTTGGTGAGATTTAAAGTCAAAATACATGTTAAGGAAAAAGGCATCAGATGCATCAGAGTTTACAGAACAAGTTTGGTGGGGAGTAACACCTTTGACTATTCTTCGGAGAACCTGTTATGCCAGTGCTGCGTGGGTAAGAGCTGTAAGAAAGAGGGAAGGTTTTAACAGTCATGACAGCTTAAAATAGACATCAGGTGTGTAACTTGCAAAATCTCTTTGTATGTTTGAGCTAGTCTGTTTTGTTTGTTACATTTTCTGTGAATATAAATACCTTTTTGCTTCTCCTCCAGGCCAGCCCACTTTAAGGAGTCATCCTTACAGATGTGTGTTCAAAGAGGGAGGATAACCAAAGAGGGAAAACCATCTTGACATCCGCAGCCTTCACTTTGTATATTCCAGCCCAACCATGAGGGACAGACTGAGCCATCTGCAGGAAATGTCCAACGGCCATGTGGAGCCAATGGAGTACGCAGAGTCCACTATTTCTGAGGCCTTCAGCAATGTAGACCTGGAGGAAGAGCTGCCTCACGAGGCGGTCATTTTTGACAACAGCCATGAGCTGGATGAAGTCTTTGCCCAGTCACAGGATATCCACAGGGAGATCCAACTCATCCGCCTTGATAACAAACGGCTTCGTGAGCAGAACTCTCGAATTACCCAGGGTGTCACCACCATGAGCACAATCAAAAGGGACTCTAATGCTATTGGTGCTGATATTAAATCTCGGGCTGAGGGGGTGCTGAAACGTCTGCAAGACATGGAGGGCACAGCTCACAAGCTAGAAGAAGCTCACGGGCCTCATTCTGCTGCCACCAGAATCGCCAGAACCCAGTATGCAGGCCTCAGCAACGGTTTGCGCGATGCTATGTTTGACTATAATGAGACTGAGATGAGCCATCGAGAGAACTGTAAAGCCCAGATCCAGAGGCAGATGGAAATCGTGGGGCGTGAGGTGACGGGGGAGGAAGTGGAGGAGATGATCGAGCAAGGCCAGTGGAATATCTTCAACGACAACATCATGTCTGAGGGTAAAACAGCTCGGTCAGCTCTGTCCCAGATCGAGAAACGTCATCAGGAGCTGTTGGACCTGGAGAGCCGTATCCAAGGCATCCATGAGATTTTTCTTGACGTTGCAATGCTGGTGGAGGAGCAGGGCCCCATGATTACCTCCATCCAAACCAATGTACAGAAAACAGATGAAGGCATACAGGAAGCCCTCGTTAAACTCCGCAAGGCCAAACGCCATGACAGTAACAACCCCTTTAAGAAGATGTTTTGCAGCTGTTTTCCGTGCTATAACTAATATGCTTGGTCTTTTCCACACAAAGAAGAGAGAAATCTAAGAACATACAACTATTCTGCTCTTGATATTGTCAAACATCCATCAACATTTTCTATAGAGCTTTTGCGCAGTAGGGGTTTTTCAGGAGGTGGTGTACATTTTTAATAGAAACTTTAAAACTGTAATGTCTCAGAAGTATAAATGCCTAGGTAAAATATTTTGAAGATGTATTAAAATAGTCTGAAATGTTTGTGTAAAAGGTTTGAGACAGATTTATCTAAATATGGTCAAATTATCTACAAGTGCATACTGACTTTCTGCATTTATACACTTTTAATATAACAGTGCAATAATTGTCAGACATGTATTCATGAAATAACTGAAAAATAAATCACAACCACCTGTGTTTGTGTTGGATATGCTGTTCATCAGAGATAATGTATGCAGTGTTATCGCAATAGTTAACTTGTTAAGAAATCATCTGACGTATAAGTTAATTAAAACAAAGCTGAACTTGAGTAATGGTCAATGTTTTAGAAATGCTAAGTTGTGTGTGCTACTGAACTTTAAATATTTTTACTGTATTGAAATCAGTTTCTTTGCCTTAATCATTATTTCTCTTACACTCTGTTCTATGTATCACTTGAAAACTCCTTAAAATTTTCAGTCAGCATGACTGTTTTATTCAAGGGCGTGTCAAGAGTTTTTGACAGGGGTGGCCCACTGCGGCATTGACACAAACAGAGGTGGAGATGGTATCCAATACTTGAATTCTCAACAACTGTGTATGAGGCTCTGATGTCATCCATTTGTTATATTCCTGTGTTTATTTTTACTATTTTTCATTTTTTGTCTTTAATCAAGTGGCAGAATAGCAACACATGAATCTTCTTTTTAAAATTTTTGAAGTTAAGACTAGTCTCAAGCTACACCTGAAGGCACTAACAAAAAATAGTGTTCTACAAGAAAGTGGCCAGCCACCTTAACAGCTTGTATAAATGACCAAGGCCCATATCCACATCCAGCCATTTGCAGCAAAATGCGTTTGATTTCTTTGCATCCTTCAGCTGGTACATTGCCCAGCGTCATCAACCCAGCCTACTCTTTCCTGAAGTGAAAAGACACTGGACAAAAAAAAGAGAAAAACCTCCCCTTCAGGAAGTGTAGTGTCTTGTCACCTTAAGGGCCAGCAGTCTTAGCACACCCAGAGACTTTCTTTCTCCACAATGAAAAGATGTGTTTCCAACCTCTCCTGGATGACATAAATCAGACTGCGACAAACTGAAGAGATTAATGTACCTTTCGACTGTCACTTTGGAAGTCAGTCACAAGAGGTAAGCACTTGGATTGTTGGTCATTGATCATTGTAAGTGTAGCATAGGCAGCTGGGGACAAGTGGATAATCAATTACATTCAATCAAGGCAACAGCCAGAGCAGCTTAGAAAGTTACAAACAATTTAATGTCCACAAATATTATCGATTTCGAAATATTATCGAATTGTCTTGCCATACCTTGGATCGGTTTTGCCATTTATTTTGTCAGTATGGTATAAGGGAAGTTGCTGTTATCTGTAGATACCCAGACCAAATAATCAAAGAACAACAAAAGAAGGCAGAAATAAAGGTAGACATTAAAATTTGGTTGACAAAATAACAAAACTACTGATGTAAAAATAAGTAGTGTTGCAGACTTTAGCTTTTTTCAAAAACCTTCTTTGGAAAGAAATTTTTTTTAAAGAAGAATAAAAAGTCTTCCTTGTTCCTTGTTTTAAACATTCCTATGGGTCTTCGAACTGTGACTCCTGCCATTGTTGTTCAGCTCAAAAAGATAAGGACAGGAGTGACTAGTCATTTTTTGTTTAGTAATTTTAATAATGAATCATGGTTTTACAGATTACGGGTATTTTAGAAATACTTGCGTGTACTCTCACAGTGGTAGATGCTTTTGTCACGATTTGGAATAAAGTATTTCATCACCATCAATAGGATGGAATCACCAAATCGAGATAACTTGTTATACTGACATTAATTTAACATTTTGTGCACAACTGATGGCAAATAGCTGTATTTGCAAAGCAGCAGTTCATTCTGACATCACATTTCAATGCGACAGGTTTGCAACAAGCAATAGTCATACAGTTATGTTATGATTTCATCATTCACCAGTGAAAAACAGACACAACATTTTCAAGGGGACATACAGCCAAATAAAATATATGACAACAACATATTTAGCAAGCTGCAATTTGCAATAACCCCTCGCCTAGCTATCATTACTGTTTGACAGTAGCCAACAATAATATTAGCTCACAACGTTAGCAGCATAGCAGACATAACTTAGGCTAGGAATTGGTAAAATGCAAACATTAGCCATAGGGTAAGCTATCCATGCCAAGTGACACACCAAGACCAAGATTAAGTTAACCAACAATAATTCAAAGTACCTAAAACTAAGGCCTCAACTGCTATGTTAGCTGTTGTTTCCTGATGAGTAAACAATAGTATTTTTTAGTTTGGATTTTGAAAACTTGAAGCTAACAATAGTTTTGCTACTATCTTTACTAAAGCAGCAAAATTTTGTTGAATGGCCTCAGTTGGTTTATCAGAGTGCTAAACCCCACAATATTTAAATTTTGTTTTTATTCCAGTTCTCTTGAACATAACTCAAAAAGAAACTGGCTGCACCTTGAACATGGTGTATAACTATTTTATTTTGCCCTTAGGCAAAATGCGGGACATGCTGGAGAGGCTGCAGACCATTAGTGAGGAGCAAGAAGACTACGAGCCGGACCTTTATGGACCTGAGTATGATGTGGACAAGGTCACTCTGTCTCAAGAGGCGGTCTTGTTTGAGGAACCCTGTCCTCTTGAGAGAATCCTCGAAGAGGCCAACTCTCTTCGTAAGGAAATCTCCAAGCTGCAACTGCAGGTGGAGAGACTGCGCATAAACAATGAGCGCTTTGGCACTTCTATGCGGCGTCTTACCCTTCTTAAAAAGGACTCTGATTCCATTGCAAGGGGGATCCAGCAGCATGGAGAGGCCCTGTACTCCCGCCTTCAGGCCCTCGGTAAAGAGTGCAGCCAGTTTGAAGAGAAGGATCCCCACTCTGCTGTCAGTCGAGTTGCACGAGTTCAGTATGACACCCTTACCCACACCTTCCATGCCATCATGCATGATTACAACGATGCTGAAGAGATGCAGAGGAAGACATGTCGGGGCAGGATCCAGAGACAGGCCTCCATATTGGGAACAGATATCAGTGATGAGCAGCTAGATGTGCTAGTGACCAAAGGTGGGGAAGGATGGGGGGAGTTGTCCCAAAGCCTTCAGACACCAGGTGTACGCACATCCCACCGGGCACTGTGTGAAATTAAGGGGAGGCACAAAGAGCTGGTGGAGCTGGAGGTCAGGCTGAAAGAAGTCCATGAGCTGTTTCTACAGATGGCCATGTTGGTGGAGGAGCAGGGGTACCAGATCAACCACATTGAGACTCATGTGTGTAAAACTGAAGAATACACAGAGAAAGTCAATGACCACATCAAGAGGGCCCTGCAGTGCAAAAGGAAGAATCCTTTTCTGCAATGTTGCCCTTGTCTTCCTTGTTGGTCACACAACAGAGTATTTTAGTCCTTTTTAAAAATTTAGCACTGGGAACATGTGGATGATACATGATGGAAATACAAATATTTATTTTAACCTTAAATGATGGAGAGAAGAGACAATATTTTGTGAATTAAACTTGAGGAGTTGTATTTAACTTAATGGACACTCATAAGCATGAGTGTAACAGGAACTGTGCTCTTCAGACCATCTTTGAGTTTGTCAAGGTTTTGGGTTACAAGCTTTCTATTAAGAGTCAGAATTGATTGGGTGATTCTGTTATTTTGATTAGTCATTCCAAATGTTGTTTAAATGTCTAAGTACTTTTAAGAACGTCATGTGCTTATTTAATCTGAAATTGTTTTAAAAGTTGTAATGAATAAAGATCAGGTTTCTCTGGCTGATGATGTCCATATGTTGGGTTATGGAGATAAATGGTACATGTGCTTTTTATTTGAGAAAAAGTCTTAATGTAAGATTACATGAGCTACTGAAATATGTACCATTTAACTGTAAACAAGCCAAATGTGACACCACAGAACTGACTTAAGTATATAGAAAATAGATCATCTAGCTCATCTGGATTCCTCTTTCCTATACTTAAGATATAAAACTCAACATTAATTATGAAAGCATATGATCTGGTACTTTCTCATTTTAGAACAATTGATTTTACACTGAAGCAATTGATTGAATGGCATTGGCATTGTTGTTAAATCCACAGTGTCCATTCCAATATTACACGCACAATAGCAGATGATCATAAAT
The DNA here is from genome assembly GCA_008086565.1 of Thalassoma bifasciatum. Classification (NCBI taxonomy): domain Eukaryota; kingdom Metazoa; phylum Chordata; class Actinopteri; order Labriformes; family Labridae; genus Thalassoma; species Thalassoma bifasciatum. Next base: position 230,901 of record RPOG01000753.1, on the reverse strand, counting down.
CTTGTCATCAGGGTTACAATTCATCACACATACATTGCTGTTAATATATTATTCGGTAAATTATCTGTCTGGACAGCTTTCTTGTTTATCATGACTCAGATCTCATGCTTTGTATTGAAAGCCAAATGAGCATTTAATAGATATCCTTGATAACAAACCAAAGTTTCCTGTAGTGGTGCGCTCTTTGGCTGCAATAGTTCACTAGAAAATGCAGAAAGATTTACCGGTAAACTAGTATCGAGTAAAATAGTAACATGCCATTATTCAACTAGTTTACCAGTCATTAGCAAATGTCAACTAGAATGCTATTTTGTCAGCAACTTGTTGACTAAGAAAGTCTTCAAGTAGTTAACTAGTGAGGCCAAAGAGACACCATCTGTTTGCACTAGCAGACAAAATACACTGGTTTACTTGTCCACCATTTATTTACTGTTTATTAACTGTTAATTTGCTCTTACAAGCCAGCTCCTAAAAGCCAAACACATCGCACTGGTAAACTAATAGATATATTGCTTTTTACAAGTTAACATTTTGCCTTCTACTAGTTTACTGGTTTACTGTCTTGGTATTTCAGAGCTTGTTAATGTCCATGAAAGCTGCAGTTATGAGCACTGAGTGTCTTGGATTGTGCACCTGGCAGAAACAGGCTTTTATATTTCATATATTTTTTTCTTACTTTCATTTTTTTTTTATCCGGCGAAAACGGACTTCCATATATTGAAGTACGTCTCCGTAATGAGGCTGAATGAAAAAGAGGTTGAGAAGGAGGGAAATAATTTTCTGTGCCCTCGACAGGCAGGCGCACTGGCGCAGTGTAAACACTCCGGAGTAGCAGTCTCGAGTCTCATTCCGAATTAGGCAACTTCTGGATGAATCCTTAAATAACTCTTGCGGTCCTGTTTTCTACTTGTTTTGCTCGCTTTGTTTGCGGTTATTTAGTCATTTGGAGTGGCATTATTGGTATTACATTCACCCCATGATTAGTAAAGACGGTATAGAAATCGCGCGGTGCAGAAATCTTATTGCCTTATGTAGAAACTGCTAACGTTATTAGCTGCTGTGACAAGTTAGTTAGCGCTGAACAGCTAACACCGGAGTGAAACTGCTAAGCTAAGTTATCAGCCGGTCATACGAACAAGCAGAGCTACTCTCTTTGCCGTGTGTTGCTGTTTCTGTTCTAAAAGATATCCGACCGGCTTGGTTAATTTAAAATCTGGCATATTTTTCCTCAAAGCATGACTTTAGCGTGTGCGCTCCAGCGCTGCATATTAGCTGCTAGCTACGAGCACGTCGTGGACTCCGTAGTTGCGTTGACGAGGCTTCGTTGTCATGACATTATTATGACGATTATGTGTTTTTCCGATAGGGTTATTATTTGTTGTCAAACTTTCTAAAATATCACCAAATACTACATGTATTTAGTTTATATTCTCGTAATGTGGCGGGTGACGCTATGTGTACCAGGATGGCCGAGTGGTTAAGGCGTTGGACTTAAGATCCAATGGACATATGTCCGCGTGGGTTCGAACCCCACTCCTGGTAAACTCTTTTAGCAGCGTTTGTGTTGACATTATATGAGCCCGTTTCACGACTAAGTCAAAGATAAACAAGATGCATACAAAAGATATGCGAGACTGTCATTCCAAAGCATGCCACGTAACAGGAAAGTAAACAGTTTCACATTCGATTTGTAATACATTTTTTTGTGTTGTTTTAGTGGTTATTAAATGGGTCTACTGTTTAACTATATGCTTTTTCAGGTAGACTAGAGAATAAAAGAATAGAATATTTTGTCAACCCCCCCCCCCCAACCTATTATTTCTTGTGTCACTGATGTTTTTTTCCCATCTAAATAATCAACGGGCCTTGGCAAGAGAGGATTTTCAATGAAAATATCAATCTTAACACTCAAACATGCCAGATGGGTGGGTGACAAGCAATCTCACAAAAATAATCATATCGAACATTTTACAGCACGAGTCCAAGTACTGATGGCTCATGACAAAATCTCCGTGTCATATTTGAGGGATGGAACTACAATAATGAAGCCATCTAATGAATCTGAACTATTTAAGTTACGAGGCATAAAATTTCAAAAGAATTTGTTTTTGTTTTGCTTAGTTCTTTTTTCAGCTTCTCTAATCCATCTTGTAGCAGTTATGCTTTTAGAAACAGGAGGGCGCTCTAAGACATCCTTACAGTCTCTAGGCTTATCTTTCACATGCCCAATGAAAGCTCACAAACTGTCGCCCCTGTAATTCCACTGTAAGAGCAATGCCTTGGACCTTTCCTAACCAATTTATCTGCCTCTGCTATAGGAAAACCTTTAGACACTAATTTCAAACCAGTCTTAAAAAACAAAATGAATGTTAACAAACAAACAGCAGCTACACGGTTACAATAGCTGGTTGCTACTTCCACAGTCATAAATGTAAAATATTTCTTAATGTAAGTTACAGTGCAAAGAAACCGACCATATGTACTAGTAGTAGTTCTTATACAGTATAAATGGTTGTTTCTGCTTGATAAATCAGAAACAAAACGTTCCTATTGTTGCTTTTTTCTACACAACTTTTTAAATAAATGATTGATGACTATAATCATGGGGGTTCCGAAATAAAACACTGCATCAAAGTGGCCACATCTCTGTTGCTTCAATTGAGTGATACCGTTAGACTGAATGTATTTGACATTACCATTATTATTCAGTTTAATTCAATTAGAGACTGTGAATGGGTTTTTCCTTGCCGTTTATAGCATTTTTGATCATAGCATAGAGTAATTAAGTGCCTGAGTGGTTGGATATTGCGTTATTAGAATTTTCTTTACCGGTTCATGATTTGATGGTGAACTTATGTTGCCTTTAGATAGAGAAGTATCTAGTTTCTTCGGCCCTAATAAGTCAATATGTACAGTTTCTTACTGATAAAGTTATTTCAACACTAGGAATCACTTGTTTCACTCATGGTTTCAATGGTGTTACGTCACGTGACGCCCACCGCGCCATGTTTCCATCCCTGCGTCAGGAAAACTTTTATAGCCAGAGGGGAGAAGCTCGAGACCAAAGTCAAGTCAAAATGTGTCAAACACGTGCTTCCGGCGAAAAAGTTACAAAGTAAAACTAGCTGATAGCAGCAACTACTGCGTCCGTTATATCTGGTCATGTGATGAAGTTGGGAGCACAAGCAAATTTGATTATCACTGTTATTAGTAGTAATTTACACAAGAAAAGTTGAAGAAAAGTTATGATTTATTTAGGGTTGTTTACAGTTTTACATGAATGTGGGGTGACCATGAACGTCCTCAAATTGCTGAGAGAAGTCAAACTTTGAGATAAAGGTTACAATAAAAAAGTAAAAACTGTGGGAAAGAGTAAAAATTTTGAGATTAAGTCAAAAATTTCAGCAAGAAAGCAACATTTTAAAATAAAAGTCATTAATTTCGGACAATATCAAAAACGTTCAGAGTGACTGAACCCCAAATTGTAAGATAAGAAACAAAAACTTTCAGAATAAATGAAGCCAAACTTTCATGAAAAAAGGTAAGTATTGAGGTAAAGAATAGAAATTCTTCGCCTCAAAAGTCAAACTTATGAGATAAATAGTCAAGTTCTGTGGTGAAAAGTCGAAATTCTTTGACCAGGTGGAAATTTTGGGATTAAAAGTCAAAACTTTGACTTAAAAGTGAATGTCATGAAATAAAGAACAAAATTTTGAAAGTCTGATAACAGTTATCTATTAAAAAGTTTAAATTTGAGATAAAAATTCAAATTATGAGATAATTACTTAAAAGTNAAAAAAAAAAAAAAAAAAAAAAAAAAAAAAAAAAAAATATATATATATATATATATATATATATATATATATATATATATATATATAAATATATATATATATATATATATATATATATATATATATATATTCAAAATAAAAAAGAAATCTTAATGTAGCAAGTTTTACATTTTCTTTATCTTTGACTGGCAGAAAAAGGGCTTCAATACATGATTGGTGTAAGCGTTACAGAAAACGTTCACTTTGAAGGACATGCGAAAATATTGTCACCCTAGCTAACACCATTGTTTGTGATGCACAAAATTACTCAATCGATTTATCATTCCTCATTTTAAAACCAAAAACAAGGGCCACTGAAAGTTTAATTTTGATGAGAATCTTGCAGTGATTTCCGTGGTGTTTGTTTCTGACACTTTTATTTTGAAGGACACCTCTTTTCCGGGTGTACCTTTCATTTCCAGCTGATTTTCTCTGACTTGACGTCGGCGTCCGCAGCAGGAGAAAGAGTGAAGTATAAGCAACAGGAACAAAGTTGTGGGAGCTGAGTCCACGGCACCGCGGTGTTCACCCGTGAAATGTAACAACCATCTCTCCGTTTCCGAGGGAGGCAGGTGTCCGTCGGGTTTTGGGTTTACAGTGGTTGTTTTTTATCTTGTGGGAGAAAAAAAAAAGACTTATTTCAAAGTTTTTGGCACGTTGCTGAGACTGGATGCGCAGGAGCCCGGACCTCCTTAGTTGAGAATAAGGTTCGTGTTTCGAAGAAAATGCCGTAAATCAATCGGATCTACTTTTTCAACTTTTTTGATTACAGTCTACTTTCATTTGCATATACACGCTGCACGTTTTGGGCTTGTTTTGGGGGCGCACGTCTCTTGACTTCTCCGTGACAGCAGAGGTGAGTGTGAGTGCGGTTTGGATCCATGAGAAACATCAGACCTGCAACATTAACCTTCATTGCACGAGAGGTAAACAACTACTTTTGCGAGATCTAAAACGTTAACCACTTAGAGTTAAATGTTAAAAGAAGCCATCAGACTATCACTGTCCTCTCTTAACATACCTGCAGCTCGCTTCTAGTGAGCATTAACCAGACTTTCCTGCTTGGGGAAAAGTCAATCAGCTTTAAATACCACAGTCATACTGAAGAGATAAAACATTAACTCTATAAAGGCCTGCTTAGACATTCCTTTCTGCATTATCATTATTATCATTATTATTATTATCGTTATAATTATTATTATTTAATTCACTTTATATCCATAACACATGAATGCAGCAAAGCCATTATCATCTTCCATTAGCTCATAGTTTCCCTCCTCTAACACAAAAGGGAACTGAAATTGTAAAGCAACCAGTGAAACATTTGGAGCTGTCTTTGCCATGAGTTTACTGATGTTATTTTTGGATCTTGCATCACCCCTTAAGAACCATAACTCACTATGCACTGCTCAGATAAAACAGCCCATAAACTCCTTTCATGGTAAAAGCAAGCAGGTTTTAAGAGAGGAGTGTGGTCCAGAGTTTAACGAAAGGATACACTGTGGACCAAACAGTCCGCACTCAAGTGATATCCTTGCACTAAAGATGTAAAAATACTCAGAGAAATAACCTGAGAGTAACTGCAGAGTGAAGCAAACCCACGGTTACATCACAGTGTAATTGGTGGAATTAAAGGTGGAATACACAGTTTTTTCCAACTATCACCTCATGCTGATACCATGAAAACAGTTTCAAGAAGTAACTATGAACTACATTTACCACCAACAATTTGTATTATTATCCTGTGTTGTGGTTCTGTTTTTGTTGACCTTTGATTCTCAAGACTTTGACAGAATTGACTCAATGACCTTACGTGACCCACTGCACTGTTATCCTGCAGAATGCTCACTAACACTCCAAAATTGGTTGTAAAAGTCAATTTGATACCCCAAAAGAGTTCTTGTGAGAAATGCTTTAATATTAATACACAGAAAAGCACTTGAATACTGAGATAATTAAGTGAATTTTAGAAGAACAGGTGAGGTGTAACGATATGGAGGACTCAAAGCAAATCAAGAATGGAAAATTAGCAGCTCCAATGCAGCCACCACTACAACTAAATAATTTGTTGATTTTTTAAACTCTTGAGATTGTGTCCTAATTTTTTTTTCTTTTGAGCACATAATGAATAACTTTTGAAGGTGTCCTTTGACACATAGATCACTACTCAGATTTTCAGCCTATGGTGTGAAACCATTTTTTTCCCTCCCAAACACTGTTGAAAGAAAATATATGTGAAGTCTCAAGCAGTTGTTGTTTTAACAACCTCTAGTGAGTCCTCATGAGGTGACACCTCTTCCTGTGTGACCATGTTTGCATGTGTAGGTGAATCCAGCACCAATACGTCCTTAAGTGGATTGTTTCAACTTCTGAACATCACTCGAAGATGAAAAAATTAATTGATAGAATGTGTACTGAACATGTGTTTGCTTGTCATCTACAGGTGTGTTACTGTGTCTCACGTTTTCAGCTGAACAAGGACTGAATTCATTGGCTACAATGGCATCAAAAGGTGACACTGCAGAGGGAGGAGCCAATGAAGAGTTTAATGACATCATCAAGTGGAGATCTGGTATGTTTGTCATCTCTTCAGTCCATCATTGTAACCGTTACCTCATAGCTGTGTTTGTGCCTGATGCTGATCGCTAATAGCTTCATGTTCGGTTGTAAAGGAAACACCAGAAATCCTGTTGTGCACGGTTTACCTACAGTTCCCATGGAGGCAGGAGGGAAAAAGAAACACAAGCAACAAAAAGACAAAGAAAACAGGAGGTGGTTGATTGTAACATGTTTGCTGGGAGAAAGAGAAAGTCAGAGAGGGGGTGACCAATGGCAGCAGAGGAGAGGGAAGACAAGAATGCAGGGATGGGTTTAGAGAGCCGCGCCCTGAGATCCCTTTCTTTGTGGATCATTCCATAGGTTAATCTTTGGAAGACGAGTGTGCTGTCTTCTGTTGTGTTTTGCTTGCATTTACATTTGTGTTGGTGAATGAGTGCTTGAAGTTGAGACATAATTAGACACATAAACAGCTGCTTGCGGACCTGCCACTCTACTGACTATGAATAAGGAATTGCACCACGGTTTATGTTTGCTGGTGCAAGAAGATATTTTCTTTTTAAACTCCTGTTCTTTGCTGTTTCTCTCACTGCTATGTATGAAAAAAGTAATATTGGGTGAAGTATCCAGAATTATCCATCCTCTCCAATCCCTGTGCCAGCCTCCAGCACCCGCCCAGCCCCACGTTGCAGCCAGGAATTCCACTGTACCGAAGAAGTTTGTAATTTACAACACAAGTGTTCAGACCACAATGCTTTTCTTGTAACCATTCAGGTTTCCCGAGCAACTCTGACAGTTATGTTTTCTTTATGGCAAGGAGTGGGAACTTTAGCACGTAGCGTAGATGTGCAGTTAAATCACAACAGTTGTGTCACAGTAACTTACAGCTTGAGCGACTCCTTATCTATACTCTCTGGATGACTTTTCTGGAGTGTGTTTTGTCTGTAGGCAGAAATATGGCTCAATTTGGGTCTTAATGTTTCTGAGAACATTTCACTCCAGGTGGGAATATTCTGTTTTTTTGCCAACATGTATAACTTACACTACTGGCTTACCCAAAAACCTGTCTTGTGCATGCTCTTGTCTCTGTCATCACACTCATTATGGCTTCAAAAATTAAAGCATTTAAGTCACTACATGGTGTAATTATTAACCTTGATCCTGTGACAGCCGAACAAGCCTGTCTGCCTTTGTGACTACTGTCAGCGAAAAATGAGACAGGAAGTTTTTTTGGTCAGAAAATTAGAGTACATGTGGCTCATACATGGGTTCTGAGTGATGATTGACAAGCAGGTGACTGTGTGTATATGGGGGATGGTGTGTGGCAGGTGGAAGGATGTTTACACAGCTGAGATGAGAAACATTTGCACACTTGTTGATGTGATTATGCTGGGTGTCATAGGGGCATGCTCAAATGGATGGAGTAATCTTTGTCTCCTTTTCTCTCTCAAGCTTGTCCAACCCTNGTAACAGGAACTGTGCTCTTCAGACCATCTTTGAGTTTGTCAAGGTTTTGGGTTACAAGCTTTCTATTAAGAGTCAGAATTGATTGGGTGATTCTGTTATTTTGATTAGTCATTCCAAATGTTGTTTAAATGTCTAAGTACTTTTAAGAACGTCATGTGCTTATTTAATCTGAAATTGTTTTAAAAGTTGTAATGAATAAAGATCAGGTTTCTCTGGCTGATGATGTCCATATGTTGGGTTATGGAGATAAATGGTACATGTGCTTTTTATTTGAGAAAAAGTCTTAATGTAAAATTACATGAGCTACTGAAATATGTACCATTTAACTGTAAACAAGCCAAATGTGACACCACAGAACTGACTTAAGTATATAGAAAATAAATCATCTAGCTCATCTGGATTCCTCTTTCCTATACTTAAGATATAAAACTCAACATTAATTATGAAAGCGTATGATCTGGTACTTTCTCATTTTAGAACAATTGATTTTACACTGAAGCAATTGATTGAATGGCATTGGCTTTGTTGTTAAATCCACAGTGTCCATTCCAATATTACACGCACAATAGCAGATGATCACAAATCTTGTCATCAGGGTTACAATTCATCACACATACATTGCTGTTATTATATTATTCGGTAAAATTATCTGTCTGGACAGCTTTCTTGTTTATCATGACTCAGATCTCATGCTTTGTATTGAAAGCCAAATGAGCATTTAATAGATATCCTTGATAACAAACCAAAGTTTCCTGTAGTGGTGCGCTCTTTGGCTGCAATAGTTCACTAGAAAATGCAGAAAGATTTACCGGTAAACTAGTATTGAGGAAAATAGTAACATGCCATTATTCAACTAGTTTACCAGTCATTAGCAAATGTCAACTAGAATGCTATTTTGTCAGCAACTTGTTGACTGAGAAAGTCTTCAAGTAGTTAACTAGTGAGGCCAAAGAGACACCATCTGTTTGCACTAGCAGACAAAATACACTGGTTTACTTGTCCACCATTTATTTACTGTTTATTAACTGTTAATTTGCTCTTACAAGTCAACTCGTAAAAGCCAAACACATCGCACTGGTAAACTAATAGATATATTGCTTTTTACTAGTTAACATTTTGCCTTCTACTAGTTTACTGGTTTACTGTCTTGGTATTTCAGAGCTTGTTAATGTCCATGAAAGCTGCAGTTATGAGCACCGAGTGTCTTGGATTGTGCACCTGGCAGAAACAGGCTTTTATATTTCATATATTTTTTTCTTACTTTCATTTTTTTTATCTGGCGAAAACGGACTTCCAAATATTGAAGTACGTCTTCGTAATGAGGCTGAATGAAAAAGAGGTTGAGAAGGAGGGAAATCATTTTCTGTGCCCTCGTCAGGCAGGCGCACTGGCGCAGCGTAAACACTCCGGAGTAGCAGTCTCGAGTCTCTTTCCGAATTAGGCAACTTCTGGATGAATCCCTAAATAACTCTTGCGGACCTGTTTTCTACTTGTTTTGCTCGCTTTGTTTGCAGTTATTTAGTCATTAGGAGTGGCATTATTGGTATTACATTCATCCCATGATTAGTAAAGACGGTAAAGAAATCGCGCGATGCAGAAATCTTATTGCCTTATGTAGAAACTGCTAACGTTATTAGCTGCTGTGACAAGTTAGTTAGCGCTAAACAGCTAACACCGGAGTGAAACTGCTAAGCTAAGTTATCAGCAGGTCATGCGAACAAGCAGAGCTACTCTCTTTGGCGTGTGTTGCTGTTTCTGTTCTAAAAGATATCCGACCGGCTTGGTTAATTTAAAATCTGGCATATTTTTCCTCTAAGCGTGACTTTAGCGTGTGCGCTCCAGCGCTGCATATTAGCTGCTAGCTACGAGCACGTCGTGGACTCCGTAGTTGAGTTGACGAGGCTTCGTTGTCATGGCATTATTATGACGATTATGTGTTTTTCCGATAGGGTTATTATTTGTTGTCAAACTTTCTAAAATATCACCAAATACTACATGTATTTGGTTTTTATTCTCGTAATGTGGCGGGTGACGCTATGTGTACCAGGATGGCCGAGTGGTTAAGGCGTTGGACTTAAGATCCAATGGACATATGTCCGCGTGGGTTCGAACCCCACTCCTGGTAAACTCTTTTAGCAGCGTTTGTGTTGACATTATATGAGCCCGTTTCACGACAAAGTCATAGATAAACAAGATGCATACAAAAGATATGCGAGACTCTCATTCCAAAGCATGCCACGTAACAGGAAAGTAAACAGTTTCACATTCGATTTGTAATACATTTTTTTGTGTTGTTTTAATGGTTATTAAATGGGTCTACTGTTTAACTATATGCTTTTTCAGGTAGACTAGAGAATAAAAGAATAGAATATTTTGTCAACCCCCCCTCAACCTATTATTTCTTGTGTCACTGATGTTTTTTTCCCATCTAAATAATCAACGGGCCTTGGCAAGAGAGGATTTTCAATGAGAATATCAATCTTAACACTCAAACATGCCAGATGGGTGGGTGACAAGCAATCTCACAAAAATAATCATATCGAACATTTTACAGCACGAGTCCAAGTTCTGATGGCTCATGACAAAATCTCCGTGTCATATGGAACTACAATAATGAAGCCATTTAATGAATCTGAACTAGTTAAGTTACGACGCAGAAAATTTCAAAAGAATTTGTTTTTGTTTTGCTTAGTTCTTTTTTCAGCTTCTCTAATCCATCTTGTAGCAGTTACGCCTTTAGAAACAGGAGGGCGCTCTAAGACATCCTTACAATCTCTAGGCTTATCTTTCACATGCCCAATGAAAGCTCACACTGTCGCCCCTGTAATTCCACTGTAAGAGCAATGCCTTGGACCTTTCCTTACCAATTTATTTGCCTCTGCTAAAGGAAAACCTTTATACAATAATTTCAAACCAGTCTTAAAAAACAAAATGAATGTAAACAAACAAACAGCAGCTACACGGTTACAATAGCTGGTTGCTACTTCCACAGTCAGAAATGTAGAATATTTCTTAATGTAAGTTACAGTGCTAAGAAACCGACCATATGTACTAATAGTAGTTCTTATGCTGTATAAATGGTTGTTTCTGCCACAATGTGCTTGATAAATCAGAAACAAAACGTTCTTATTGTTTCTTTTTTCTACACAACTTTTTAAATAAACTATTGATGTCTATAATCATGGGGGTTCCGAAATAAAACACTTGCATTAAAGTGGCCACATCTCTGTTGCTTCAATTGAGTGATACCGTTAGACTGAATGTATTTGACATTACCATTATTATTCAGTTTAATTCAATTAGGGACTGTGAATGGGTTTTTCCTTGCCGTTTATAGCATTTTTGATCACAGCATAGAGTAATTAAGTGCCTCTGTGGTTGGATATTGCGTTATTAGAATTTTCTTTACCGGTTCATGATTTGATAGTGAACTTATATTGCCTTTAAATAGAAAAGTATGTAATTACCTCGGCCCTAATAAGTCAATAAGTATTGTTGTTCACTGATAAAGGTGTTTCAACATTGGGAATCACTTGTTTCACTCATGGTTTCACTGGTGTTACGTCACGTGACGCCCACCGCGCCATGTTTCCATCCCTGCGTCAGGAAAACTTTTATAGCCAGAGGGGAGAAGCTCGAGACCAAAGTCAAGTCAAAATGTGTCAAACACGTGCTTCCGGCGAAAAAGTTACAAAGTAAAACCAGCTGATAGCAGCAACTACTGCGTCCGTTATATCTGGTCATGTAATGAAGTAGGGAACACAAGCAAATTTGAATATCACTGTTATTAGTAGTAATTTACACAAGATAAGTGGAAGAAAAGTTATGATTTATTTAGGGTTGTTTACAGTTTTACATGAATGTGGGGTGACCATGAACATCCTCAAATTGCTGAGAGAAGTCAAACTTTGAGATAAAGGTTACAATAAAAAAGTAAAAACTGTGGGAAAGAGTAAACATTTTGAGAATTTTGAAAAATTTCAGCAAGAAAGCAACATTTTGAAATAAAAGTCATTAATTTCGGACCATGCCAAAAACGTTCGGAGTGACTGAACCCCAAATTGTAAGATAAGAAACAAAAACTTTCAGAATAAATGAAGCCAAACTTTCATGAAAAAAGGTAAGTCTTGAGGTAAAGAACAGAAATTCTTTGCCTCAAAAGTCAAAATTATGAGATAAATAGTCAAGTTCTGTGGTGAAAAGTCGAAATTCTTAGACCAGGTGGAAATTTTGGGATTAAAAGTCAAGACTTTGACTTAAAAGTGAATATCATGAAATAAAGAACAAAATTTTGAACGTCTGATAACAGTTATCTATTAAAAAGTTTAAATTTGAGATAAAAATTCAAATTATGAGATAATTACTTAAAAGTGTGAAAAAAGTTTTAACTTTTCATTTTTGTCTCAAATTTTTGACTTCATGTGTATCCCCCCCCCCCAAAAAAAAAAAAAAAAAAAAAAAATATATATATATATATATATATTCAAAATAAAAAAGAAATCTTAATGTGGCAAGTTTTACATTTTCTTTATCTTTGACTGGCAGAAAAAGGGCTTCAATACATGATTGGTGTAAGCGTTACAGAAAACGTTTACTTTGAAGGATATGCGAAAATATTGTCACCCTAGCTAACACCATTGTTTGTGATGCACAAAATTACTCAATCGATTTATCATTCCTCATTTTAAAACCAAAAACAAGGGCCACTGAAAGTTTGATTTTGATGAGAATCTTGCAGTGATTTCCGTGGTTTGTTTCTGACACTTTTATTTTGAAGGACACCTCTTTTCCGGGTGTACCTTTCATTTCCAGCTGATTTTCTCTGACTTGACGTCGGCGTCCGCAGCAGGAGACAGAGTGAAGTATAAGCAACAGGAACAAAGTTGTGGGAGCTGAGTCCACGGCACCGCGGTGTTCACCCGTGAAATGTAACAACCATCTCTCCGTTTCCGAGGGAAGCAGGTGTCCGTCGGGTTTTGGGTTTACAGTGGTTGTTTTTTATCTTGTGGGAGAAAAAAAAAGACTTATTTCAAAGTTTTTGGCACGTTGCTGAGACTGGATGCGCAGGAGCCCGGACCTCCTTAGTTGAGAATAAGGTTCGTGTTTCGAAGAAAATGCCGTAAATCAATCGGATCTACTTTTTCAACTTTTTTGATTACAGTCTACTTTCATTTGCATACACACGCTGCACGTTTTGGGCTTGTTTTGGGGGCGCACGTCTCTTGACTTCTCCGTGACAGCAGAGGTGAGTGTGAGTGCGGTTTGGATCCATGAGAAACATCAGACCTGCAACATTAACCTTCATTGCACGAGAGGTAAACAACTACTTTTGTGAGATCTGAAACGTTAACCACTTAGAGTTAAATGTTAAAAGAAGCCATCAGACTATCACTGTCCTCTCTTAACATACCTGCAGCTCGCTTCTAGTGAGCATTAACCAGACTTTCCTGCTTGGGGAAAAGTCAATCAGCTTTAAATACCACAGTCATACTGAAGAGATAAAACATTAACTCTATAAAGGCCTGCTTAGACATTCCTTTCTGCATTATCATTATTATTATTATCGTTATAAATATAAATATTATTATTTAATTCACTTTATATCCATAACACATGAATGCAGCAAAGCCATTATCATCTTCCATTAGCTCATAGTTTCCCTCCTCTAACACAAAAGGGAACTGAAATTGTAAAGCAACCAGTGAAACATTTGGAGCTGTCTTTGCCATGAGTTTACTGATGTTATTTTTGGATCTTGCATCACCCCTTAAGAACCATAACTCACTATGCACTGCTCAGATAAAACAGCCCATAAACTCCTTTCATGGTAAAAGCAAGCAGGTTTTAAGAGAGGAGTGTGGTCCAGAGTTTAACGAAAGGATACACTGTGGACCAAACAGTCCGCACTCAAGTGATATCCTTGCACTAAAGATGTAAAAAGACTCAGAGAAATAACCTGAGAATAACTGCAGAGTGAAGCAAACCCACAGTTACATCACAGTGTAATTGGTGGAATTAAAGGTGGAATACACAGTTTTTTCCAACTATCACCTCATGCTGATACCATGAAAACAGTTTCAAGAAGTAACTATGAACTACATTTACCACCAACAATTTGTATTATTATCCTGTGTTATGGTTCTGTTTTTGTTGACCTTTGATTCTCAAGACTTTGACAGAATTGACTCAATGACCTTACGTGACCCACTGCACTGTTATCCTGCAGAATGCTCACTAACACTCCAAAATTGGTTGTAAAAGTCAATTTGATACCCCAAAAGAGTTCTTGTGAGAAATGCTTTAATATTAATACACAGAAAAGCACTTGAATACTGAGATAATTAAGTAAATTTTAGAAGAACAGGTGAGGTGTAACGATATGGAGGACTCAAAGCAAATCAAGAATGCAAAATTAGCAGCTCCAATGCAGCCACCACTACAACTAAATAATTTGTTGATTTTTTAAACTCTTGAGATTGTGTCCTAATTTTTTTTTCTTTTAAGCACATTATGAATAACTTTTGAAGGTGTCCTTTGACACATAGATCACTACTCAGATTTTCAGCCTATGGTGTGAAACCATTTTTTTCCCTCCCAAACACTGTTGAAAGAAAATATATGTGAAGTCTCAAGCAGTTGTTGTTTTAACAACCTCTAGTGAGTCCTCATGAGGTGACACCTCTTCCTGTGTGACCATGTTTGCATGTGTAGGTGAATCCAGCACCAATACGTCCTTAAGTGGATTGTTTCAACTTCTGAACATCACTCGAAGATGAAAAAATTAATAGATAGAATGTGTACTGAACATGTGTTTGCTTGTCATCTACAGGTGTGTTACTGAGTCTCACGTTTTCAGCTTAACAAGGACTGAATTCATTGGCTACAATGGCATCAAAAGGTGACACCGCAGAGGGAGGAGCCAATGAAGAGTTTAATGACATCATCAAGTGGAGATCTGGTATGTTTGTCATCTCTTCAGTCCATCATTGTAACCGTTACCTCATAGCTGTGTTTGTGCCCGATGCTGATCGCTAATAGCTTCATGTTCGGTTGTAAAGGAAACACCAGAAATCCTGTTGTGCACGGTTTACCTACAGTTCCCATGGAAGCAGGAGGGAAAAAGAAACACAAGCAACAAAAAGACAAAGAAAACAGGAGGTGGTTGATTGTAACATGTTTGCTGGGAGAAAGAGAAAGTCAGAGAGGGGGTGACCAATGGCAGCAGAGGAGAGGGACGACAAGAATGCAGGGATGGGTTTAGAGAGCCGCGCCCTGAGATCCCTTTCTTTGTGGATCATTCCATAGGTTAATCTTTGGAAGACGAGTGTGCTGTCTTCTGTTGTGTTTTGCTTGCATTTACATTTGTGTTGGTGAATGAGTGCTTGAAGTTGAGACATAATTAGACACATGAACAGCTGCTTGCGGACCTGCCACTCTCCTGGCTATGAATAAGGAATTGCACCACGGTTTATGTTTGCTGGTGCAAGAAGATATTTTCTTTTTAAACTCCTGTTCTTTACTGTTTCTCTCACTGCTATGTATGAAAAAAGTAATATTGGGTGAAGTATCCAGAATTATCCATCCTCTCCAATCCCTGTGCCAGCCTCCAGCACCCGCCCAGCCCCACGTTGCAGCCAGGAATTCCACTGTACCGAAGAAGTTTGTAATTTACAACACAAGTGTTCAGACCACAATGCTTTTCTTGTAACCATTCAGGTTTCCCGAGCAACTCTGACAGTTATGTTTTCTTTATGGCAAGGAGTGGGAACTTTAGCACGTAGCGTAGATGCGCAGTTAAATCACAACAGTTGTGTCACAGTAACTTACAGCTTGAGTGATTCCTTATCTATACTCTCTGGATGACTTTTCTGGAATGTGTTTTGTCTGTAGGCAGAAATATGGCTCAATTTGGGTCTTAATGTTTCTGAGAACATTTCACTCCAGGTGGGAATATTCTGTTTTTTTGCCAACATGTATAACTTACACTACTGGCTTACCCAAAAACCTGTCTTGTGCATGCTCTTGTCTCTGTCATCACACTCATTATGGCTTCAAAAATTAAAGCATTTAAGTCACTACATGGTGTAATTATTAACCTTGATCCTGTGACAGCCAAACAAGCCTGTCTGCCTTTGTGACTACTGTCAGCGAAAAATGAGACAGGAAGTTTTTTTGGTCAGAAAATTAGAGTACATGTGGCTCATACATGGGTTCTGAGTGATGATTGACAAGCAGGTGACTGTGTGTATATGGGGGATGGTGTGTGGCAGGTGGAAGGATGTTTACACAGCTGAGATGAGAAACATTTGCACACTTGTTGATGTGATTATGCTGGGTGTCATAGGGGCATGCTCAAATGGATGGAGTAATCTTTGTCTCCTTTTCTCTCTCAAGCTTGTCCAACCCTTTTTGTCCGTCACTGATTGACAGACTGTTGCTTGCCCTGATTGTAAGAGTGTGCTGTTATTTTTAGGCTCTGATTTGGTTATTTCAGCTGGTGTGTCCCATTTATAAACTATAGTGATATCCTTAACACAGTGTGAGATGAGGCAAGGGTGTGTGTGTTGTTGCTGTGCCCCCGGTGATGGCGATCACCCAGCCAGACAGACTGTCCGGTTCACAGGCATATGCACACTCATGCCTCTTCGGGGGGTTGAATAGGGGGGTGGGTGATCATGTTTTCCAGAGTGTTAGATTGTTATGTAAGCAGTAGACCAGAGAGAGAGTTAGAGCATATCCAGAAAGGAATAGTGGAAAAAGAGCCCAGTGACATGAAGCTACAGAAACAATTGCTCTACATTGGCAAGTTTGAATATTGAAAACATATGACAAAGATTAATCTGTCAGATACAGCTCACTCTCTTGCTTGAGCCATCTTTACCCTCGGCCGAAAGGACAGCTGAGAAATCAGCATAGCAGCATTTTTAAGTCACAGTTGCTGCACAAAGGCAATGTTGAAACCAGGGGTTGAGTTTGCAACAGTGTTTTGTGAGACTGGTTTTACTTTCAGTTCTCAGAATCTCACTATTTTAGCAGAAACGGACACATTTTTTCTCTGTGCTCAGTCTGTAGAAGAAGTCTGATGTCGTAAGCATGCTAGGATAAATACTACGGTTTATCAAACTGCTTGAATAAAAAAAGTTTTAGATTTGATTCATAGAATGTAGTTCTTTATACCATAACAGTTTTCTTAACATAAGATGTGAAATAAAAGAAATTATCTCTATGCCTCCAACACCAAAATATAGATGGAACCATATCTGATGCTGTATCATGTCGTGCTTATCATACATGGTATAATAACAGGCTGTTTTGTATTGTACCGTGTTTTATCATCATATCATAGTTTTGTACAGTTTTGTACCATGTAGTTGTGTGGTGTTGTATTGTTTCCTATCATATCATGTTGTGCTGTGCCACATTGTATTATATGTCTCATTTATGTAGTGTCATGTGTGCTGTCTTATCATACCATTTTTTTGTATCGCAACAAGTTGTTGTGTCCTATTGTATCATGTGGTGTTTTTGTGTCATTTTTGTATGGCATTATATGGTACCACGCATTGTGTTATGGTATGCTGTATCATATAATGTCATATCATCATGATATCATGTTGTATTGTATGGTGCCCTCTGTGTCTTATAGTATTATAAAATAATTGGTATATTTGTGTTTAACTGAGTGGTCTGTTGGGAAACTGAAGTGGTTATTTTTTCTCACATGTTATTAGTTTTTATTAAGGGCAAAGTTTAAACTGAATATGTTTACGTCAAGGCAGCTAGAAGTTGTCATGTAGTTCGCCACATGTTCTTGGTGGTCTATAGTGCATTTGGCTGAAAGTAAACCAGTAAATCTAGCACCAAGTTACCCATGGACAGTTTGTTATGAAACTTAAAAGCCCCTGAAGCCCCAAAGTTGACCTAATGGATTGAAATCTGTTAAGAACCAGATGTTCCTTTGGTTTACCGCTTTGCACTTCAGCTCTAAACTGTCTCAAACAGATGTTACAAACACTTTTCTGGACATACTTCTGCTTGGATTACCCTTTAACCCCCTGAAGCCCCTCTACCTATCCTATCAGAGCACTCCCCCCCTCCTCCTTCACTCATTCCAGAGTGCAGACTCCTGTGAAAGGTCAAATATCATCCACAGGGTTACTGGGTATTGTTTAACAACCATTACACAATAATGGACGCACACCTGACCTCTTTACTCCTCTATGTTTATTTGTAACCTGAGAGTGCTGCTGCCATAAAGCTCTGGTTACTTGACCTGGTCTACTTCTTCTCCATCTTATTCCTTTACTTTTCACCTCATTGCACATTAAATTTCTTAAAGTATGTTCATCTGCATTTTTTAAGTATGGGAATGACAGCAGGTGTCAGAGGCAAAACACAGAATAGATGTGACTTGAGAACACTCTGCTTTGAAGATGTTTCCTTTTGTTGAATTTGTACCTGTTCAGCAACAAAGATGACAATCTGTGTACACATTATCTGAGGGTGTGACAGGCAGTATAATGGCATGAATTGTTGTGTCTAATAAGGGAACAGGAATGCAATTGTCACCCTACACAGGGCGTGGAGGGCGTGGAGAGGAGTTTGTCTGGAGGTTTGTCACCATACTGGCTCTGCTACACGTCACAGATCCTTAATTCTTGCCTTGGTCTCTTGGTGCAGGGTGGACTGAGTCTCTGGAAATGTTTCATATTTCAACATATGAGTGGAAAAAATGGAACACTCTATCTAGTAATTGAATAGAGCAAAAAGAGTTACATTTGCCACTGAACTCTGACTGTAAAAGCTTTTTCTGTCACTGGTATGCACGGTTTTGCAAATACATAATAATGGGTGTGCATGTGCGTGTGTGGGTAGCATGGAGCCTGAAATCAAAACAAAGGAGCTTTCACTGTAGCCGCCCCCTTCAATCTGAGATGTCATGACCTGAATTTGCGCATTTTCTCCACCCCTGGTGTAACTGCTTCCCTTTAAGAGTCCTTCATGTGAGTTTATTTTGATTTAGAGGAAGCAGAGTCCACAGGGGACACAGCTGGAGTAGTCTCACAGCAGTATATATAGAAGCAAATGTGCGCTCGTGTTAACTTATCGTAACTGCATGTGGCTTCCTGGGAAGTGGGAGGGAACTTCAAGTCCTCCAAAACTCTCGCCTGGAAATTTGGGAATGGGAGCCCTGGCCAAAACATCCCTCTTGGGTGCGGTTGTCTGTGGGACTTTTTTGCCTCTTTGGTCCATGTGAATGTGCACACATGCCCCACCCAGCCCAGATGACATTTTAACTCTCTGAGTTAAGGCTGGAAATGGCAGAAAATGATCAGTCTTGTGTGTTCCTGTGGTTGAGCGTTGAACATAACTGGTCTGTTTCTTTCTGGGGATCTTCCTTTCCCAGAGCAAGCCCTTTAGCATTTTAAATCCCCTCCTCTCTGCCCCCTTCTCTCTGCTCATTAAGGCTACAAAGCCACGTTTCCCAATCTACCTTCTGACCTCTCGCATGACAGGATTTACTAAAACAAAAAACAGGCTGGGGCCCTTGGAGAGTTAGATTAACCCTTCAAAGCTACTTTGGTATGTCACTATAGTGTAAAGAACTTCACAGGAAAAACTGACTTTTTCATACAGCCGAGTATTTCTCCTTTTTGCTGTTTCCAAGTTTGCAATTCTTGTTCATATGCTGATGGTGCCTAAAAGTGTTGAAACAGTGTTTTCCCTAGAGGGATAAAAAAGTAGAAAATTATCTCTGATGAAATGATGTTTTTGAAGCTACATGTTCCCTATGGAGAGTTTTATTTTGGGGTGATGTTGGTCTAACTGCTTAAGCTTACTTCATGTGTGCAAAGGCGAAAGTACTCATCGGTGGTCATTGGTGCAAGCTCCGGCCTTCTAATCCCCACATCTCCTGTTTCTTGATGGCTGTCCTATCTAATGAAAGTAAAATTCTCCAAAAATATCTAACTTAGAAAGGGAATAGTAGAGGAAGGAATAATGTATAGTTTGCATGTGGTTATGTTTCACAAAAGTGAATTGTCCACTTTGTAGACCCTATCCTCGAAGGAAATATTGATGTTGATTAGCCTGCTAAATTAGCATGCCAACTGAAACCATGGCTAACTGACATTAATAGTCTATGGACATTCACTCAGAAGCTGAAATTGTGATTGACTCGGCGTGTGATCAGTTTGACTGTGGTGTCACTCATGTAAGTGGAAGTCAGTAACTGTGAGGTTGGGGCCAATCAGAGTCAAGCATCTTACATCGCCAGAAAATAAGTAAGAAAGCCCTGGCTTTGCCACATTGCCGATCTGCCCCTTCCTTGCTCCGGCAATCCCTCTGCAGAAGGTATGCAAAAATCCCATTTTAACCAGTTGTGCGTACATATTGCAATAAATCAGCACTTGGCAGATCAAGTTAGACAGGAAGGTAGACACTGCAACAACAATAAAAAACCATCCTGGTATTTCAGATTAAAACACTTGATCTTGGCATCAGGTTTTATTTCATGTAACTTCATTTACAAACAGCCATAATGAGTAGAGCCAGGCCTGGGGTCAACAGGTCAGAGGTTTCAGCAACAAAGTAGTTGAGAAGAAACTCATCACGGAAGGAGGAAAAGCAATGATTCTATAAATATCTTGGGAAATCCTTGGTCGCACGACACCAGCTGTGTGGTGGTGCTGCACTCTGAAAACGCAACCAATGGGTGTTGACTGATGAGGGAGCGCAAACCACTGTGGAACAAAAAATGTTATTTTCAACACATCCTTCGTTATCCACTTGTGTAAACTGCTGTTTGAAGAGATATTGATCATTAAACATAATCACTGAAGAGAAAATCTCTCACCCTCAAAGGGAGTTGTAAGACCAGATTTTTTTTTTCAACACTAGGTCATTAGCATGTAAAAGTTCAAGTTTAGGGTGCCAGTGTTTTTGATTTGTAACTGTCTTTGATCACTGACTAATATCAAAAGGAACAACTAGAACTGAAAGCTCAGAGAGTGACTGCACAACACAAGTGAGCTGATTGTGGCATTTCAAGAAAAGATCCTTCAGGATATCAAACTTTTTCTGTTTCTTGAGAATGGCTGTAAACAGTGACTCCTTCATGTAAAATCACAAGGCAAAGACACATGACTGCTATTGATTGAATAATTTATTTTTTTTGTGGTCACAATCTAGAAAAGACTCTGACTGACTCTGGATCTTGTAACTCTCTCTGACGGGATAACATGTACTAATGGTTGCTTAAAATTTGAGTGTTTTTGGGGACAAATGTACAGAATGTGGAGTGTAGTGCAGATGTTTGTAACATTGCAGGCACTACCTGGACTTATATTTTTTAATTCTGTATGCAGAATATTTTGAGGGCCTCACCTTTTCTGTCTATTGCTGGCTTGAAGTATAAGACCTGGGTCTGCAGATATTTTAGTGTCAAACAACTTAGAGGTTAGCCTTGTAATGTGGGTTTTATAACGAAATTTCAACTTTCATCACAGAAACATATCAAAATTACTCTTTGTAAACAATACTTAAAACTAAAAAATTTTAAAAAACTTACAGGTAAATGCTTTCCAAGCAGGAAGTGCAGGCTTATGGCTGATTTCAGCATAACTACGGCAATCTGAGGGATCCAAAGAACTCAAAGGTGGCCCACTTCAGCCAATAACATACAATGAAACAATACATTGTCACCTGATGTGCAATTTTTTACTTACTTTCATTTATTTACGTCCACTGATATCGAAAACCAATGACCAATTGCATATTCATGTACATAAACACTCAATGAAATGTTGTTGACCCATTAAAGCTACTTTTTCTACACAGAAAATTCACAAGAGGAATCAATAAGCAGAATTGATAAGGCATTGGAATCAATAAAATCCTATTGACACCCATCCCTTAACAACAGTGGCGTTCCTTTAGGAAGAGAAACACAGTTCACTATTTATTTTGAGCGTACCATTTCCAAGTCTAAGCTCCTCATTAAAATGTACTGTATTTTTTCTATGCTCTTTTACTCGAATAAGAAACGAAAACTTACATTTTCAAATGACATGTAAAACTCACAAAATGTTTGATGCAAAGGCGTAAAACGAATCCTCCATTCATTCATCCCATGCATCAGTCAGATGTTTATTCAAGTGTATTCTCAGTCGCACGGCTTCATTCAAGCATTCTGACTACGGATGCTCTCGGAGGGTGTGTGGAGACTAAATGACAGATAGGACGGGACGCCTGCCTCTGAGTTCATGACTGCTGCAGCACAGAGGAAAGTCCCTTTTTTGGTCTCTAAGTCCCGCAGTCACTGCCAAGGCCGGCCTTACTAAGACTGGCTGCTGTTAAAGGAGGGAAGTGGACTTAATTCAGCCTGATTGTGGAAGTTGGTCACAAGGGTAATGTGCTGGTATTCCTCCTCTACTTCCTCTCGTGACGGAAACAAGAAAACAAAACACAGGAAAATTAACTTTCTCTCTGTGCTACACCCCCCACTCCCCTGGCTCTCTCGATATCCCCCTCACTGTGGGAATAGACTTGTTTATCCAGTTGCCCCTTATTGACTAAATATGTCAATGAGCAAATGGACTCTGCTGTTTGCTCCCTGGCTCGCAGACAGGCATCAAATGTCAGGAGCAGTGTCTCAGTTCTGCATCTATTCTGCATCATTTATTTTAGTTTGAAAGGTTTTATTTACATGTAAACATTTATGATACAAGTGTTTACTGTGGCAGAGTTTCAGCAGGATAGGTCACTCTGGATGCTCGTTCAGCATGAGAGAGTAGAAGCTGCTGTCCTCGTCACTACGTTGTGTTTTCAGCAGGGATTCAGTCAGCTGTCAGTTACACACACTCAACACATATATCTATGTTGCCTGTCACTTTTTTTTAAGTGACAAGCTGAAGCAGCCCCTGCTCTTGTCACTCACTTCTCTCGCCCTCTTGTCAACTGTGTGTGATGTCACATAAGCCCCCTGCCCCCCCCAAAATAAACAGACCTGGTAAATGCTCTCGCACCTCCACTTCCTCTTTCTCTTTACTCTCTCACTCTTCCTCTCTCACCACTGCAGAAGAAACTTCTGTCTTCCTCTTCCGGATTTCTTTTTGTTTCTTTCCCCTTCTTTTTTTCTTTTTTTTCATTTCAAAAGTCCCTCAACATCATGAATTTGAATAAGTGGAAGTCGTGGAGGAAGCGTAACTTATTCAGGAGGAAAGAAAAGTCTGATAATAATCTTAAACTAGGTAAGTGGACGAATACATCTGCATGCAAAGAACTGACAGGAAACTCTAAAACGCATCAACAGCATACACAAAACTTACAAGACGGTATCAACCCATTTAATGACCTAATCTTTGACTGCCAGACTGCAGGAACTCCAAATCTGGGATTATACCTGCTCTGAGCAAATTCCACTGTAATCTTGTTCAAATGATGCAAGACAAAATAGTTTTTCATGGGATTTTTTTAACCTCTTGATGTGCATATCTTGTAGATAGGTTGTATTGCTAGCAACTCCTCTGCTGCCCAAAAACTGCTGTAACAGCAATAATCTAGTCATATCTCAGCATACATCACAATACTAGCACTGCAACTAAAAACTTTGTCAACAACTTTTTATTGATTCACATCTCTGGAGACAGATAATTTAAGCCTACAAAAAAGGCAAAACACAGGAGGAGGACAAACTCTGTGAGCCACTGTGTGTCCACTCAGCCTGTTGCATGTTCCTGCTGTGCTATTTAACAAGTATTCTCGTAATATTATTTGGTTGTGGAGGGAAACTTATAAGCTGGAACCTCTGTGCAGGAGTGTATTATTGAAAGTTTGACTTGATGTGAGAAGAATCACTTGCAAGGAATATTATAGACCGATATCAATAAGTAATAATATCAATATGATTAAGACTTTTTGCAAACACAAATTGTGTTCATGTAGGCTGAGAGTCTGTTGTCATCATTTCAGGGAGAGTCAGGGAAAATTTAGCAGAACAGAGTGAAGCAGTAAACTATAAAAAATATTGCAGTATTAAGTGCAGTACATATAGCAGGCAATATCATTTTTTGTGCATCTCTATTGTTTATAGGCCTGTCTTGCATCTTAAATGGTCTGTATGCTCTCTGTCTTACTCTTATGTTACTTTTATGGTTTGCGTAATCCTCCACCTATGGAGAAGGTCCCATTTTTTGTACCTGTTCGATCCTAAATGCCAGCATTTTTTCTACACCACTGGACTGTTCCTTGGGGCTACACACACTTGACAGGACTTCTTGGAAAGCAGTTTGGAGAGCAGGAACCTTTCCGCATTGTTGAGTTGATCAGTCTTGCTTTGTCAGCTTGTAATTCTCGTACTCCCCAGTATATAGGAGTAAAGTGTAGATTGTTTAAAGATCTTTTTGAAGTGTAACACTATAAAAATGCAGCAGTGGATCTGATGATGGTTGTTGTGTGTTGCGTCACAAAGTTTAAGAAGTGTAGATTTCCAGTAATTCAGTTTAGAAAGTTCAACTCTCTGTTCCACTATGTCTCCTCTGTTGTGTCTGTATTTGTGCGCTGATCTCTGCCTGATATGCCATTCTTTGTCTCTTTCTGCCCCATCTTGTCACGGCACATGCATTCAGTTGCCCCGCTGCACGCAGTGATAGTGCCCAACAGTGTTTCCTCTGTGTTGATCTGCGTTCACCCCCTATCCAGCGATGCATTCTGACTCCCCACCCTCAGCTTGCCCTGTCCTGTCCTGTCCTGCTCTGCCGCCACTCTGTTTCCCTTTCACTGACAGCGTCCCTCTTTCCCTCCCTCCATTTCTCTTCCCATCTCTTTTTGCTACAGCATTCTTCAGGTCTGTTCCTCCCTTGCTGGTCAAGGAGTGACAGAAGAGAAAGGAGGAGACAGAGGAAGGCAGGAATGTCAAACTCTGTCTTGTGCAGCTGATACTCTTGGACTATCCCTCTCTTTACTTTTGTTTTTGCTGCTTCTTTTTGGATCAGGATTGTTGCAGTTTATCACAAAAGATGGCAGATTACAGGCTCAAACTCAGAGGTAGGAACTTGTGACAGCTGTGTAGCACATGACTTAGTGGTTAGTAGGTGTGCAACACGTGCTATAGGAAGGTGTGTTTTTTTTATTGTGACACTTGAAGTCATTTCCTGTTGTCTGAGCAAGGTGTATGCTAGTTTTGAACAAATAATATAAAGTAAGAGGCTTCCTCAGAGGTCAGGTGTAGTTTTTAAGCCAATCCAAATCAAAGTTTACTTTTGTGTTTCTTTATGCTCTTCTTTTTCTTCTGGCACTTTTAAGTCCTATCTGTATCTCCCTTCAGAAGCATATGCATATTCTTATTTTTTATTTTGTATCCTATTGTATTATATGGTATTATCTGCACCTGAATGTATGGTGTTGCGCTGTATTGGATTGCAATGAATCGTACCGTATCACATTGTATTGCACTGTATTGCGCCGCACTACTGTATCACACAGGATCATATTGCAGCACCTTTAATTGTGTCAAATCGTGGTATCATCACATAGTATTTGTATGTTTTAAACTTTTTTTCTTTGTATTACATTTTATTGACTTCCAGAAAAACCTGTTATGTTTCTTTTGGTGTTTTTGTGCTGATACAGTTGTGGATCATACAGTATCTTGTATTTAATTGCTCTAAGTCGTTTCATGTCGTACTGTATCTTAACATAAGATATCATATGGTCTTGTCTTGAATCGTCCTCTATCTCATTTTTTGTTTCTTTACTCTCATTTCCTATTGTTAAACCCAGAACGCTAATGAAATTTGTTGCTATATGCCAACTTATTTTGATTTCGAGCACAAACATCTACTCATTTTTTATTATGCCAAGATGATTCTTCCTCTTCTAGTACTGTGGCACTCATTTTTCAGTCTCCTGTAGAGATTTACTGTTGGAACGTTGCTTCCCTCACTCGGCTCATTGCTCACAGTTCATCAGCCCGCTCTGAATTCACTAAATTCCAGCGCTTGCCCCCCTCACTTGCCTCACCATTCCTGTTCACCCCTAATTGCATCAATGCATGAACCTACGCGCACCACTGAGGTGTTTTTCACGCTGCTAAGTGGGGATATGGGTTAATCTTTCTGGACGTTCCAAGTGTTTTCCTTACAAATTCCCACAACTTGCAGAGGGAAGAGTGTCAACAAGGCTGTGCCGGCTAGGGCAAGCTTCGACAAGTGACCAGCCAGTGCAGGGAGGAGGGAGGAATGCAGGGGAAAATTAAAAGCATTCTGTGCATTCACCTTAACTTATGGAGGCAAAATACAATCAAACTACAAGTAGAGTTGAGTTTTGTTTGCCTTTTGTTTCTCAGGGCAGATATTAAATGATAGTTGGCATCGGCGACTAACAGTTTGATTGTTGTTGCACTGCATGTTTATGTGTCCTTTGTTTGTATTATTGTCCTCCAGTTGGCTGTTTGTTGTGCTGTGCTAAGAGACAAGACAGCCCACAACTTAGCCTTGTTATAAACGACCGTGAAGGCGAAGTTCACCCTGGGAAACTTTTATGAGGGCAGCCTCTTCTTCAGAGTTGTGCTAAAGCTGAGGAATAAGCCTTCACTCCCTTTTTGGCATTTGAAGACAGATCAATTAATTACCATTAATCATGAAAATAATAATCAAAAGCAGCCTGAGTTTTATTGACAGTTACAGTTGACAGTTGACATTTACTGACAGTTTTTTAACACACGTCCAGGTTGGTAGTCTGCCAATCACACGGTTGCTTCATCTAACACTGGAACAGATTGATAGCTAAGCATGGTTCACTCAGTAGTTGCACATTCATTTTAAAGCCCTTGCTATGATTTAGCAAACTTGGCAGGAGGTAATTGGTGCTCACCGGTGTGGCAAAACTTTGTAAATATCCCTATTTGTCTAGGCTACAGGCTCTCATGTTTACTGTGTGATGCTGCCGTGGAAACCCTGATGGGTTGTTTGATTTTCACCTCAGTGCCTCCCACCGTTTCTCCCCCTCTCACTGCTGTGTGGTCACAGGCTCTCTCCACCTGTGAGAGGGAAGGAGGGGGGGCCTGTACCAACACACTGGGGCTGTATATTTTACGTGTCTGCTCTGTGTTCCCAGCTGGCTGCTCTGAGGAACATGTGTGCTTTAGTGATTTTTTTTTTCTTTCCCTCACTTACATCATATTTTTGAGGTTTATTTTCGGTTCATTTTTCTCGTCCGTGCGGGCGAGCCTGCTTATGTAATGTTGGTCAACACTGGGTCAAGGGACTTAAGCAGCCAGGCAAAAAGATCATGGTCTTGTTTTAGAAAAATAATGGTTCCCCTTCCTCTTTATTTATTTATGGATTTATTTATTTTATTTGGCTTACTGAAGTTATTGCCACAGCTGGTTTTGCATGAAGTACACTGATTCCTCTCCTTGAATAAAAAAGGAAAAGCAGTGTCAGAATTTTTGCTCCTGTTCTGAGTCAATATGATGGGGGGTGTGGATAACAAATTAACCAGCACGTGTGTGTTCAGTGAGCCATGAGACATCAGCTTTGAGATGACACTTCCCGATGTAATCACTACTTCCTGTTTGGCCGTTGAGGAAGGGAAACATTTATTTCCCAGCATATTGACTGTAGATGACTCTGCACTATCTGCACACTGCCTCTCTCCGCTTCTGTCTTTGTGAATTTTGGGACACGATGATTGATGTTTGTCAGAGATATGACAATTTGTTCTTGTGTCTGTTTTTTATTTGCTTCACTTGCTCGTGCAGTGTGTTCACAACTTCTCAGTAAGCTGATAAGATATCTTAACCACATAATTAGCTGACCTATAAAAATGTGAAAGTGAGAGCTTTTCTGACTGTGGCCAGTTGCCTGGATTCATACCAGTCACTTATCAAGAACTATTGTATATTCCTAACATTATTTTTGAAGCAGTTTGTTGATTATGAAAGAATTTTTTTATATGAAAGGGTCAAATTAAAGCACAGGAAAAATGTGTATGACACTGTACTTGATCTTATATGGTTATACCATCATCTTGCAAGTCTGGATGATCATATTTTACCATATTGTTTTTTTTTCTCTCTACCCCATTCTTGCCTGACCTCGTTAAACAAAAGTGTTAAATTTGTTAAAGAGAGGTATTTGTTTTTTTTTTTGAGGGTTTATTCTTGTGCTTGATGTAATTTATGGCTCAAAAAATCATTTTCATAATTCAGCCTCTGTCTGGAACAATTTATTTTAGCAGCTGTCTCTTAGAGGCATGGTCTACATGTGGACTGTAGCGTCTGTAGTCGATGCCTTTCTATAAATCATGCTGGAGAAAAATACGGTGAACCCACTCCCTTATAAGCCACAGCCAATTTAAGTGAAAATTGCAAAAATTAGCCTAATATATCTAATATACCAATATACCGGTATATCAGTCTTTCCTTTCTATGAACATCCAGTTTTCTCACTCTATGTAAATCTATGTTTAGGAATTGGGAAAGCAAAAATAAAGGCATTGTTTTCAATTTCAGCCAAAAAGTCAATAAACCAAATAATAAAAATGGTTTAAAATTGCTAAACTTTGCTGCACAGGGCTTTGAGCTAGAGGAAACCATTTGTGCTTTTCTCTTTCTTTTCACTTTCCTTACCTGCCTTGCTGGTTGACTAAGGCACACTCTTGCAGATAGAACAACCATAAATTTGGGAACAAAGCTGTTATGACAATTGTGGACATCCAGCCGCATGGTTGTGTATAATTTTTCAAAGAAATGTCACATTAAAGCGTTTTGTATCACTTTCATGAGTTAAGGGCTTAAGTGGGGAGGGAGGTATAAACATAGGAACACAACAAGAGTGGTTATGTGTAATGGTGTGTTTATGTTTTATATACACACTACAGTACCTCTTGCTGTGAGGGTATTTTCCTTCTCGCTCACACACAGTTTTGGACATGCACAGAAACACTCTCAGCTTTGATCCATGCTTCAGTAAGACATTCCTGTGCTGTGGTGAGTGAAAGCAGTGTGTATGAATTGAGTGGACTGTCTTCTGAAGGCTGCAAGGTGGAAAACTCAGGAGACCTGAACCCACCTGAAACCTGGGACCCTGTCCCCTGGGGGGCCTCTGCAGGGTGCTGATAGGGCTATAAGGACAGGAGGCCCCAAGAGGATTTTTTTATTAAGGGAAATTGATACTGTGTTGAAAGCATGCCTACCTGTCCTCTTCAGAGTTTTCTCCTCCCTTGGCTTCTCCACCTTATCTCTTGTCTTGTCATTTTCCTGTAAGTTATTCACTGTGATGGATCAACATCAATTATTTCCCCCTCTGTTACTGTGCCTACCCTGTGTCAGTCATGCTGTCATCCTGCTTCTCAACCAAACCCCTTCTTTTGCCCCCCTATAGCCTTTCTTCCTCATTCATCACCCCCTCCAGCCATCTCTTTTTTTGTCTTCTTCACCTCCTCAGAAAGAATCCCCCAGGTGCTTTTGTTGCCTACTTTAGATTTATGAGGAAAAACGGGTCAGCGTACTCTCAGGAGGGCTTTTTACAGTGTTATGGTTCAAAGCGCTCAAAAGACAAAGGCACAGAGAGGAGGACACTGTGCAAGTGCAAGACAGTCAAGGGAAGAAATCCCTCTTGCTTTTGTCCTAACTGCAAAATCTCAACCTTGCAGTTGTTTTTTTCCACATAAAATAACTCTCTGTAATTGCTGGCTGCACCTGTCTTTTTCATGACATTTCTGGAGCATTAAGATAACAGAAAATTTATGTTTGTCTGTTCACTGCAGTGAATGGTGCAAAGAAACTAGAAAAAAAGTTGGCAAAATTTCGATTTATAACTGTTCATTTCAGCAGTCAAGAGGAGTACAACTTATTGTTGTCTCTCAAGTTCCGAAATCACAAATCTCCCTTAAAAGGCTTTTAATGACATTTTCTTAATCTTATTAAACTACATGAAATAAAACTAAAAAGATTAAAATTGAGAGAGTTATCAAAAGTTTCAATACACATTTATTATGAAAAGTGTAAACAAACCTCCAGGGGTGTGTTCAGTGGAAAATCCAGGGGTGACGTTAAATACCCCAGTGGCTACCCTGACACCCTAAACTTTGTTGGCTCAGAAAATTAATCTATCAGGATATACTTCTTGAGATATATTATGTTATTTCAAGGGAGGCCTCTATGTGTAACTATTCATACTGGCTTGTTAATAGAGAGCTACGTGAGTTAAGGTTAAAGGTTTTCTAAAACACAAATGGGAGAAAAAAATAGTTTTTTCCCATTAGCTGTAAGTCATGTGGAACTACTACATGAGTAACAGAGGGACAGTACAAGAACAAAAAGCACAATACCTCCTCTTTAAGCTACCCATCTCCGAGTCATTGTCTAAGTTGAGCTACCCTTGTCTAAAACGTCTGGCCGTGCCCTTGCCACCATCTATAAGGAGGGAAAAGCTCCCTTCCAAAAAACGTCCCTCCATCATTTTTCTTCTCCTCTTCTCACCTCTTCACCTCTCACCCCCACCTCTGGCCTCCCTTGCAGTGCATTCTTGTTTCTATGCACCTTCTCACCCTGCCAGCGGCTGCACATACACATAGCGTACACACAACACACACAAAAACAAAGAGGGCCGATGTCTGTTGGGGCTGGTGATCATAACCTTTGACCTTTTGTTCAGTTCATGGGGCTTTACACAGCAGCTCATTGAATGACAGTGGCAGTTTGACACTCATACAGAAAAACACTTTTACTACTCCTCCACCCTGAGATTACTGTTTGAGCTCCAGCAGCTCTTCTGTCAAATGGGACCACATGGGCCAGCCTTTTACTTCCCCACATCAGTGAGCTTTGGCCGCCTATGACCCTGTTCTTGGTTCGCAGGTCTTCTTTTTTGGACTGCCTTTGTAGATTTTGACCCCTGCAGAATGGAAACACCCAGCAAAAGCTGCAGTTCTGGAAGATGCTCTGACCTGTCAGTGGTCATGATTTTAAGTCTGATTGGTGTATAGCTGCTTGTCTAGTTTCTCCTTCCTTCACATCTCATAGATTATGACAACAAGTCCAACAATCATTCTCTAAGTCAGGTGTAAGACTTTGCAAGAGCTACTCTGATCCATTACAATCGGCCATCGTCCAGGCACATCAAAGCAGCTGACCCTCTGCCTGACACACAATGAGGCCTTTTTATGAAGCCAGGATGGAGGGAAGAAAGAAGGAACAGGGAGGGAGTCTGGGGGGAAGAGAATGTGAAATATTTGTATAATTGTGTGCAGAGACTTGAGAACTTTACATACAAGCAAATGTGTTTTTGGTGAGAATCTTCTCCCTGACACAACACACCTGTGGATGTTTTGTAAACTTTATCCAAACCTGCCTCTTACATAGTGTTCCAGTACTTTCTGGCAATTCAGCCACATTGATTTTGATGCTTTTAAGCTTTGATGGCCCCAGGTATAATTAGCTTCTATCAGCTTGTCAGTTCGGTCAGTGTGTCCCTGACACAAACCTGTGGAAGTGGGCTTTGAGTGCTAACAAACTTCTTTGCTGTCATCATTAGGCTGACAACTGTACCTGCAGCTCATGTCCAAATTTTGATACACCTGTTCACCTTTCAAAAATGCTTTCTGTTTCTCTCATAGATGAGCATGATGCTGTACAGAAGAAAACATTCACCAAATGGATAAATGCACAGTTCTCCAAGGTAATGTGATTTAAAGCAAACTTTTATGGAGAGTCAAAGTTTAACTGAAAAATGTATGTTTTCAGAAAATACATGAAGTGAAGTAATTGATTTTACAGCACAGATACTTTGTATGGTGGAAGACCACCTGATTTATGTTCCCATTAGAAGAAAGGCCAGTTTTAAAATACCTGTGCAAAACATACGTCCTTCCTACATTGGGAAAAGCTGAAATATTTTTGTTTATATGTTGAATTTTCCAAAGTTAAAGCCAGGAACCAGTGGTTGAAAAGATAGTGAAAACACATGTTACAGTCAGTATCCAGATGTACATCTCGAGTGTTGTGAGATTGGCCTCCTATTTTATATCAACAGATTCAATAAAAGACATTGACCCCAGAACTTTGATTGGTATTTCAAGGTTTTCTGTTTTCACTTGAACTGTGCACACATTCAAATTGACTGTGGCAATAAATGTGAAGAGAGAACAGATGGAAAATTTTTGATATAGTGCAGCTGGAATTCTGTAGAAACATAGTAAACACACATTATGGAAGTATTGCAATAAACAGACCTTTTATTGGATGTGAATTACCTATTATGCTCTGCATTTTTATATTGCACAAACTGTTTATCGGCGATTTAGTTCTATGTATCCTTCTAAACTCATATGATGAAGAAATCCCTAAATCTGAGTGTAATCTTATTAAAAGAGTTCATCCATAGAATAGCACAAGGTCTTCACATGAGACTTGCTAAAATGTCAAGGTCTTCCCATACGGAGGTGTGAGCCTCAAATACAAAGGTGTACCCATAGCTCTGCCCCTGACTGGTCTTTGTAGGGCTGGCCATTCACTTGGTGGCATGTATGAAATGTTACAGAGACTGGATTAAGGATTTTTCTAGTTCACAAATTTTGGCAAAAAAGGGGTATTTTTTAGCTTTAAATCATGCAAAGCCACTTGGGGTACCAGATGGAAGATACGTGGCCTTAAAAAAGAACGATACACCCTCTTTAAAAACATTATTCAAATAGGCTTATATGTTGAAGGAATTAAGCTGTTACATATAGACATTTCAAAAATGAGTTTATCAATTGACTGGTTCATGTCTTCATTTGTTTTAACATTATCAAGGTTGATATTTCTGTGGCTATGTTGCTCATAACTTGGCTGTTGACTACAAAATGTAGAAAAAAACCTCACCAACTGTGTTGTTTTTCTTCGACCAGACGGGGAAGACCCCTATCAAAGACATGTTCTCCGACCTGAAGGACGGGAAGAAGCTGCTGGAGCTTCTGGAGGGTCTCACCGGCACTGTTCTGGTGAGTTTGTGTTCATGATTTTTGTAAGTCTGCAACCAAAGAGATGAGTTCAAAAAGTCCTCAAGGCTTGTTCAAATCCCCTTCCTTTTTTGTGATCAACAGGTTATCTCTGTCAATACATGCTTGCCAAAGTTTGACCTCATTTGTAAATTGAACTGCAGGCTTGTACTTTGAAGAACACGTTTTCTGTGACAGCATTTTACTGAGCGAGGAAACAAAGATTTCCAGCAAGGGTGGGGACCACTGGTGTATTTTTGCCTTCTCAGTAGAAAGGCATGCCATTACGTTACACTACTTTACAGGAGTGTTTTTGCAGCTGAAACGTGACTTTGTCCGCCACCCAGATGAGTACAAGCACATGTTTTGCCTTGCGTGAACTGAACTTTAAATCTAATGTAAACAGTGGAGCAACAGAAGGGGTCTCAGCAGATGTACTTTGGATCCTGTAATAGAAGCAGCCAAATAAAGAGCAGATGTTTTCAACAGATGTATCTCACATTTTGTCAACTGAGCTTTTACCAGCTTTTTTCATCCTGGTGTTATCTGTATGTATGTAAACTTTCCATTTCCTTCAAACAACTGCTTTAACACCAGGTGAAGGTCTTTGTTTGCTTCACTGAAAAATACTGATCAAAATACAATAATCTTTAAAAATATCCTAAGACATTTGATCAATGCCCATTAAATATGATTTTTTTTGTATATCTCTGACTCACATAGTTTGTCTCTGGTGAACAGACAGTAGTTTAAAACCACAAGCTTTTATTTTTTTGTTATATTCCTTCATTTACCAGTCTCACCAAAGTATCACCCTCAAGCAGTATATCTGCTTTCTAGCACCTGCAGTCCTACAAAGCGCCAAGTGTCCTAGTGCCATACACGCATGCTCACACATGCACCCGCACGCACTCTCCCTCTCTCTCTGATACCAGCATAATTCCATAATTGGGTGCTAATGAGTGACTGAGGTATGTGAAGACTTAAGAGGGATTTGCACTTGGCAGCTCCTCATGCTGCCATTCTTTCCATAAGTTAGGCTGTGGACTGTGCTGATAGGCTAATGGCTGTGCCGAATGCATCTGGAGAAACACTGCTGAGTGATGGCATTGCTTCCTGTGCAGCAATGCCACACGTTATATATTTCAGCCCCGACTTTGGCAGTATCTCAAGCTTAATATTTTCGGTTAGTCAAGGAAGTATTTCACAATGACAATTTTATGAACTGCTGCCATCCTCTGCAGCCTTCTGATTGGCTAATGAATGTGCTATCACTGATTTGTGTGTTCATTTCCTCTTCCTCAGACCAAAGAAAGAGGCTCCACCAGAGTTCATGCTCTCAATAATGTCAACAAAGTCCTTCAAGTTCTGCATCAAAATAATGTGAGTACCTGCTCTTTTGAATCCTGTTGTCACACTAGCTGTTGTTTGTTGAATGTTTCATTCAAAGTTCATTTGTGTTCAAGCAAGAAAGTTAATGTAAGGCGCTCATCCAGGCATATCCAGTAAAGGGGAACTTAAATAAACAGTAAAAGGAGTTACTGAGGGGTTTGTTGCAGTTAAAAATGAATGCTGTTTGAATATTATGCATTTTCATTTTTCTTACACTACAAGAGCAAAGTACATTCCCAAATGAGCTGGCATTAGTTTAAAAGCCTTGACCTTCTAAGAGGAAGATGATAAGAGAGACATGGTTTTGGGAAGTAGCAGAGGCTAGAGTTTGCATGTAAGTAGAAGCCACAGAGTGTCAGCCGACTCACAGTTCCCACAGAGCTTTAAAGTCATGTGAAGTATGGCTTTAGATGTTTGTAAGAAATATACATTAAAAACATGTCCTGTTTCTGATTAATTGATACAACCACATATACATTAGTATCAATGCTTTAATGTCATGGGAAAACTTTACCGAGCCGTTTCATAAGGGCAGAGGAGATCACAGCTCTGCAAAATTTATAGCTTTTAAAGTTTGAATACAAAAAGCTTTTTGTTTGGCTTGCTTTTCACAGACACACATGCTCTTGTTTTTGCTGTAACGGCCATTACAGATCCACGTGTTCCGGTTTTGATACCAGCGTTGGAACTTAAACTTTCACACCTTCCCTGACTCTCTCATCAATACTAATGCTTTTTTTGACACACTCTTTCTGGTTTCCCACAATTCTGCCCCTGTGAACAAAGAGCAGAGGGGTCAAGATTAAGTTCCCAAGTTTTTCCTGAACAGTTGAGCCTTCAGACATCCCTTCAAAAGAGAAAGGGACAGATAGTACGTATTTGGGTAATTTATTCCACAGTCAGGGAACAACATAAAACAACATAGGAGAAGAGCCTAGTTAGAGATTTGAAGCCACAGTGGACTGGCATCTTTTGACAGCAATGTAGGAAGGTTTTATAGACACGTGATTTCTGGTTTAAGTGACAATATTATGGCAAAGGAAAAAAACAAAGGAAGTATACTCTCATTGGTAATTCTGCAATTTGCAAACCAGAATATTTGAGTGTCTGTGTGTAAGAAACCAGGATATTAGATGCATAAAGAAGAAGTTAAAGAAGATATGTTGCAGGATGTAGCTAATTGGGATTGAGGTGAGTCAGAGGTCAGATCTGCAGGGGGCAGTGAGTTTGTTTTCCACTTGAACCACACACTTGACTTCATGTTCCACTATGTGGCTTGATCCTCTCCAGAATATTTATATGTTATTAGTCCAAATTTGTCTTCTTCTCATATGACAGTGTCTTTGAAGCAGCTCACTCTTTTGCAGGTGGTGTAATTGTGATGCACTATAGTGAGTGGGAAACATGAATGAAGTATTGAGCTGTAGAAGTGTGAGAACTCATTAAGATCTGAAACAGAATATCTCAGTTTTCTGTGTTATTGTAAACTTGAATGTTAATCTGTGCTTTAGATTGTTACCTTTGTGGTGCCAAGTGTTGTTGCATAAATCATAACCTACTTAGCTCTGATGGGAAATTATGGATACAGATTTCAATTACAGAGATTTTATGCATGATTTAATGCTTTCTAACTAATACGCTTATACCAGAAAAAATTTACTTTATTTCAGTCTTTGAATGTTTTCATTTTCATTATTTACCCCTTTAGGTTGATCTGGTTAACATAGGAGGGACGGATATAGTAGACGGGAACCACAAGCTGACCTTGGGCCTCATCTGGAGTATTATCCTACACTGGCAGGTGAGTACACACGTGCGCCTTTTCTTTCCATACTGCACACTCACACACATATGAACATGCAGAGGCTTATTATTGTTTGCTGACTGAGGCCTCACAAAGCACTGATCATCCAGAGGGGATAAGATTTACAGATGATGGAAAATAGGTATTGATGTGCAGACATGCGTTCATGCATGTTAACATGTTTATCACCCAATGCTCTATGTAAGGCATACATGTTGGAAAATTAAGCAATCATTGTGGAAAGTTATAAATCAGAGGATTTTATGAGAAAAAAAACACTGCCTGAAGATGTGCCTCCATAACTTCCTAATCATGAGTTCATGTCATTGTGACATGTGTTGCATTATGCTGTTGTTATAAAAAAGTATTTTTTCGTCTATAAAACCTGAACATCTGTGCCATTTTCCTTGCGCAGATAGATAATAATAAGTTAAATCAAAAACATAGAACCAGGTCACATTCAGTGATTTTATGTAAGCAGCTTTATGTTGCTTGAAAACATATGACCTGTGCTGATGATCATATCCATCATGGTTCTTGTTTGTGACACAAGATCAACTCCGGATTTTCTTTATGTTCCTGCAGGTGAAAGACATCATGAAAGACATCATGTCCAACCTGCAGCAGACAAACAGCGAGAAGATCTTACTGAGTTGGGTACGCCAGTGTACGCGCTCGTACCCAGAGGTCAATGTGCTCAACTTCACCACCAGCTGGTCTGATGGCCTGGCTCTCAACAGCATCCTGCATCACTTCAGGTGATTTTCTGTTATAGTAATATTGAGTCAGTGCAAACCACGTTTTTTTAAAAAAAAGACTGCATTTTCTGTGTATGAAAGTCCTTTCTTTTGCAAGATTTGTAGCTCTAAGACTGCTCAAGGTTTCGTTCCCAACATATGTCTTTTGACTCTGAACACAAATCACAGTTACCATCAACCAAGACCTTCAAATGCCGTGCAGAAGCGAATGCCTGGAGTTTCTAAACAGCATAAGTGTAGGAACCTTTGTGTGTAAAAGTGAGGGAGACACTCAGGCGGTGCAAGTGGCAGGAGGTCAGGTTGACAGGTCAGCGCCTGCCGGGTGTGTGTACACTGCCTCACTACTCTGTTTACGCCTGCTATGTCGCTGTTTGCACACACTTGGTGTGTCATTGGACGCTGTTGTGCATAGAAGAAAGAGAGTGAGGGAATCATCAGGGGTACCCCCCCCTCACACACACCCCTCTGTAACCTCTTGTCCTTACAAGTGACACACACACACCAACACACTCACATAGAGGCCTGTGAGCTGTGAGAAAGGCCAGTGTTGGTTTAGACCTGGGCTGGGGTTTAGGTGGATCACTGAACACACACATTCCACACGAGAATGGCCTCAACACAAGTCTCTCTATGAAAGGGAAGAGTCTTTTGTTGTACAGAAGGAATATTAAATCTGGACATGTTTTGGTTGACATGAGAAACTGTTCTTGTGGAGACAGTTTAATGGACAGACTGAACTTCTAGGAACCTGAACTCATGAAGGCTGGTCCGTGCTTCCTTTGCATATGAAAATAGCTTCATAAAGTGTAAATGATGTGAATTTGAAAAGCCACACATTTTCTTTTCCCTTTTGAGGCTAGCATAGATTTCAAACATTACATCCACTAGAGGGCACTTGACAAACCTCAGGATTATTTTTTGCCTTTATCTGATGATTGGTTGACAGTCATAGAGATACAGGAAGTGTTGGGAGTAGGCAGTGGATTGAGATTTATACATTGACTCCTGCAATGAGCAATAGGGAAACATGTACCTCTCAGTCAGTGGCACTCCCCACCACAAATGTTTAAATTTTCCAACCAACAAGTGTTTCCTCAAAAAGTTTTCCAGAGTTTTTGAAAAAAGAAAAAAAAAAAAAAGGAAACAGAAATTTTTTTGGTTATGTACTGTTTTGCTGGTTGCTGTTAGC
Organism: Thalassoma bifasciatum; assembly: GCA_008086565.1. Lineage (NCBI taxonomy): Eukaryota > Metazoa > Chordata > Actinopteri > Labriformes > Labridae > Thalassoma > Thalassoma bifasciatum. The sequence goes on along the minus strand of RPOG01000753.1, from coordinate 192,918 downwards.
TACAGTGCTCAACACTGCCCCCATGGTTTCCAATGGTACTGCAGCTTGGCGATAAAACTTCTCCTTGTACAATTGTAAAATTTAATTTAGCAGACGCTTTTAAAAGTGACGTATGAATGGGATGCTACAAAAATAAGATAAATAAATCTACACACAAAAGGGACTTTTACCTTTAATTAATTAGTTTTTACCTTTGTGTAATGCTACACAGATAGATAAAACTGAAAATATAATATGCAAAGATGAGAAATATATTAATCAAAATGTTGTAATGATAGAATAATGGAATAGTTTTGATTGTGATAATTTAACTGACCCCCATGTTTCTACTCTTGTGTCTGTTTTTGTGTTTCCAGGCCAAATGCTTTCAGCTGGGATAAAGTGGTCAAAATGAGCCCCGTGGAGAGACTGGATCATGGGTTTGCTGTTGCAAAAGACCAGCTGGCAATTGAAAGGCTGCTAGATCCTGAAGGTTCTTATGCTTTAAACACTCATTTCTCCCTTTGTCAACAAAATTCAGGTCAACTCTATTTATTTAGACAAGAATTAAGATGATAGTTTTATTCAACCTGAAAAATGTGTAGCAGAAGAAAAAAACATACTTTAATGTAGTCCTAAAATGAAAGTTGTAAATTGATTGACATTTATTTTACTGGCCTAAATTCTCTCCTATTCAGGCAGTCTGTTTTCACTCAGGCTACCTTTATGTTGTGCCAACAGTTAGATAAACTCACCAAGGAGCAAATACCTAAACTTTTATAAGACGCAGTTTGCTAACATGGCAACTGTACAAGTACTCAAGCTGTATCCAGTCTCCTCCTGTTAAGTCATGATCAAGTGGTACAACACCCGACCTGTGTCAAAGACATTTCAACTCATTGCAGCTCACCAAGACTTGCCTTTTTTCTCACCTCCTCAACTGTCCAATCTCCCCAACTGTCATCCCCAACTGTTATCTCTCTCCGTCTTCCACGCTGCAATTCTCCTCATGCAATTTTCACCTCTTCACCTCCTTCTGTCCCTGAATTTCATGCTAAATTACTACCTCTAATCTTTCTGCCACTGCATCCCGCCTCACTTATCCCTCCCTTTCATTCTCAGACGTGGCCGTGCAGCTACCAGACAAGAAGTCAATCATCATGTACATAACATCGCTGTTCGCAGTGCTGCCTAAAGATGTGAGCATGGAGTCCATCAGAGAAGTGGAGACCCTGCCACGCAAATACAAAGTGGAGTCTGCTGACTCGGGTCCAGGCCTAAGTGCTCAGGTAACTGTCTAAACTCCTCGCACAGAAAGGGCTCACACATCTGTTTCTTGAGCAGTTAAAGGTGCTTTTATGCTCAAAAATCCACAGCTGTTGACCAGAAATGCAGACAGAAGCACATAGAGAATAAACTCTGAAATCAGAACATTATGATTAAAAATATGTTTGCAAATATTGACACACATACAAGGATGATAAGGCACAACCAGCCCCCACAATACCTAGAGAGGGTGTATTGAGCTTTCCTGTTGTTTAAACATAAATATGAAATAAGAATACTGGATGTCCATAACAAACATGAAGATTTTCAAACCTCTCCATATTCATATGCCTGTTCTAAAAATAGCACGATTTCCTAACAAGACTTGCCAAAATGATGAGGTTCTCATCATAAGGACATACTGACTGGCTCATGACACACTGGCAGGAGTGGCCTTAAACACCAAGGTATGTCCGTAGCCAGGAGCCTCAAAGAGAAAGCAGCTCAAACTGTTTGTCAGATGGCTGAAATGAGGGTTTTCTAAAATGTCAGTGTGAGATAAAAGGCTGTAAATCATGAAGTTACTACGCTGTACAAGAGGGACAGTGGTAAGCCTAAAATAAACCACAACTTTCCCTCTCTTTGACACCTGGAAATCATGATTAGGTCACATTCATGCTATAAAAATGAAGCCACAAAACCACTTCAGATTAGTCACCAAGTGAACTAGAACACTGCGTTTGGCTGACATGATTAACGAACCACAAATGCACACACATGCTTCTATAGACCTCTTCAACTAACTTTTCATTTCTTGTGTATTAAATAGAGCACTATTACTGCAGGGCTACCAGAGCTTGTATCTAATTCCTGTTTTCAATCCTTTGCAAAAAGAGTCTTCCTTCAGACTTCCTTTAAACTTTACTCTTTTTTGAGTGTTTCAATAACTACGATGCCAGATGCGTGTGTTTGTGTATGTGTGTGCTGAGACTCATTTTAATTTACTAATGTACTGAAACAAACTGCCAGAACTTCTTTATTTGATTTGTGTAACAGTTTTTTAGCTGCAGTACAAGGCTTAGACTATTTTTTCATTGATGTTTCAGACTACCCAACACAAAATCATTCTTAATGAATTCATTTACTGATTAGAAAATGAAACTGTGCAGTATGGATATACACAGTCCTTGTGCTTTTGTTATTTCAGTAATGTAAGGGTCCTTTCGAGTCATAGTTGTTGTTTGCGCTTCAGCTGTTGCGGGAGTAAACAAACCATTATCTCCCTTTATGAATGGGGAGAGATGATAGTGCGGCCCCCGAACCTCAACTACAGCAAGTGAAAAGCTTCAGGCACCAAGAAATTAAATACGGTCCCATAACCGCTGCAACCTTTGCTGCTGGTTTATGCTTCTGATAACATTCAGTTTGAAGGCCACAGACCCAGTTATGTTCACACATAAGGGAACAGTGAAGTGTCTCATTGTGCGTCGCCAGATAGAATGAGTCACCCCCACCTCACTCTGAAAAAGCCATCTCCTTCGTTCTCTCTCCAGCTCCACTCATGAAAAGCGCAGCAGGCGCAGGCAAACAGGGAGGAGAGCCATGACTCACCCCTCTGACATTAGCCAACAGAGCTAGCGAGTGAGCGAGCTGCGTGCTGCTGGAAAACACAGAACTGGAAAGGGATGGAAGGAAATGAGGGGATGAGTTGGTGAGAATGGGAGTGTGTGTGGAGCAAACAGAGAAGGTTATATGAGGATTAACGATTTCTGAGTCTTGGTGGGCTGGAAGCTGACATTCAGGAACTGTTACTATTAATGTTTAACATCTGCAAGCATTTCCGGGTGTCTTCTTCACACAGCATGATTCAATTGGACTTTCCTGCTGTTTTGCGCACTTGCGGTTGAGATCCTGGCCGTATTCTTAACTCACACTCAGCTGTAGCTCCACCAGACAGAGCTGCACCCCTTTGAATGTGTCGTTTGTTCAACTTTACTCACGTTTTTTACCCTTTCTGGCCTGTTGCGCTCTTCTCCCCCTCATACACGCCCTTGAGGCAGTTCCTTTTTAAGGCCTTTTCTGACAGAAGTCAGAAAATCTTAATAGCATAAGGTTTTTATTGCCCATGGGCACATTCTTCACACATCCTGGAACGACTGCTGGAAAAGTCTTTTTAAATAGCTGTCTGATTGGTCGAACACAGGGTTCACTTTCCTGGCACACTTCATCTCTCCATAGGAAGTGATGTGTAATGCTGCTGGTAGTGGAGGAATAGAAAGGCTCTTTGTTTTACTTTTCTTTATTGGTTCCTTTTTTCAGGTTGAATTTCAAATCACCGTTTTCCATCTCCCTGTGATTAAAGATAGTGATTGTTTACCGTTTTGACAACCTCACTTTGAAATCTGACAACTGTATTTGCATCAGGAAAATTAGTCATGAAGAGCTGCAGGTTGATTCTTTGAATGCTTTATAATCACAATTTAGAAAGTGTTGAACGTAGACACTGAGTTGAGCAAATCATCTGTTGATAATCAAGTGTTCTGTTGAGCCTGACCACAGCTATTTAACAGCCACTCAAGTCAATAAATAGAGCAAGTCTGCACTTTTCTCTCCTTCTTTTTCCTCCTCTCCTTGCCTTGTCTCTGGCAACCCACACTGCTCTGACATAATAGCTTACTGTAGTTTCTGACTTTTCTTTCTATGATACCCAAAAGGCCACAGACTACTTTCAATAGTTGACCTTTTCCTGAATTTGCTGGGTCTACATTACTGTTGTGTAATTTCAGCCTGGGAAATAAGGATCTGCTTCACTCGGGATTGTTCCACACTCTGTGTTGACATTTCAGCCATCAGTGACTGAGTGTGGCTGCAGCATCAAAGTCTTTATACCCCCTTCATTCAGATTTATTGAATGTATTCAGACTTATTTCTACATTTCTTTCAAGGATATTAAAGATTGACACAATATTCTGACCTTAGCAGTGCAAAAACATGCATTCAGTGGAATCTATGATTGTGTTGAGTTAAAAACTGAACTGACTCTCATTTAATATAAAATCAGGATACATATTCTGGGCTGTTGAAGTACAATGCGTGCTTTCATTTTTCTCATTGAAGGCCTGCAGTTGTTGCTGTTTTTTTACAGGACAGCACACTGTGTGCTCTCCTAGGCAGCAGAAGCCCTTCATATGTCTGGAAGTCTTTTAATTCACACTAACAGGGCCAAAAAGATATGTTTCAAAGATGTTGAAATTTAACTCTGCTGTAAAAATGTGGCACATTTACTCTTGATTTTCAGTTTGAAAGCAGCAGTCTTATATAATACTTTTCTTTTCCTACAGTAATTATAAACCTTTCAAAAACACACAGCTGATTTTCACAACCTCATATTTTGCAGATGGAGGAAGCAGGCAGCAGTCCCAGGCCAGAGACCCCCAGCACCCTGACGGAGATGGAAGGGGACATGGAGAGCAGTTTCCCGGAGGTGGACCTGGACACCTACCAGACCACGCTGGAGGAGGTGCTGACCTGGCTGCTGTCTGCGGAGGACACGCTGCATATACAGGACGAAGTTTCGGATGACGTGGAGGAAGTCAAAGACCAGTTTCACACACATGAGGTACAAGTAGGGGATCAGTTGGCTAGCTCATAATAAATAATACGATGATCAATACATGTATGCAAGGTCAAGGTCGACATGTGTTGCAAGAATAAATTACAGACACGGGGATCTGAATCAGTAGTGTACTGAAGAATGTTTTCCCTATCTTCTCATTTTTCCTTCATTGTTGAGACTACAGACACTGTCCCAGCAGAGATAGAGGCCTCCCACAAACAGCAGTACATGCTCCGTACATGTCGGGAATGCCTGGAATTCTGCCGTGCCGCACAGCGCCCTATGGTGCCCTGGCACAGAGCTCACTTGCCTACTCGAGAAGGCGTAGCTGCAGGGTTTGTGTCTGTGCATGTGTATAAAGGGGCTTTGGCAGGATTTCCCTTGGCTGAAATGTGAATATTTGTGAAGTCTAACGTCTGGAATGCAGGTCAAAGCAGAAAATAGCGAGACTGAGCGCAACAAGACCTAAAGCCTCTTAAACAGCCTGGCTTTTCAGGAGGTCTGAGAAAAAAAAAGGAAGAAAAAAAAAAGGATCCAGTTTGTTTCTGCTTTGCCTTTCACATACTTACTCCAGCTTCTCCTGCTAAGCCTCATCGAAAACAATGTGCTCAGAGGTGCAGACGAAAATGCTTACTCATCCAGAGAGGTCACAGAAAACAGACAATAACTCGCCTCATTGCCTTTCATGTTGCACAGGACATGAACCAGCAAAAAGCTGCTCCTCTGAGGAATTCAGAGACCGTCGTACTCCTTCAACGCCGCCCTCATAGTTCTTCTTGAAGTGTTTCTACTTTATGTCTGTTTTGCAGTTTGCTATGTGACAGCTTGCCTTAGTTATGTGAAACTCTTACAAGCTTGACTGACTCTTGCTATAGCAACACTTGCAAACACACAAGCCTGGAGGTGATGCCCAGTACTTCTGAACCGCGTTAGCAAGCCTTTTACCTGAGGGAAGATTTAGGGCGGGGAGGGAAACTTATCCAGATGTTAGCATGTGAGAGCCAAGTGCCAGCATGGAGGCTCAGATTGCATTAGAAAAAGTTTGGCTTCTATGTTAGTCTGCATAAATTTTTGGGGTGTTTTTTTTAATGTAGAGATAGTCACATCATAATTTCTTACCCTGAGGTTTGTCCCAGAGCTGTTTTGTTTCTAGCACACAGCTTGTCACTGACTTACACTTCAAACTCAAGTTTAACTTTGTATTCATAACCCTTTTCCTTTCCTCCAATAGGCCTTCATGATGGAGCTGACAGCACACCAGAGCAGTGTGGGTAATGTCCTCCAGGCCGGCAACCAACTGATTGCCCAGGCCCACTTGTCAGAGGAGGAGGAAGATGAAATACGGGAGCAGATGAGCCTCCTTAATGCCCGATGGGAGAGCCTTCGAGTGGCCAGCATGGATCGCCAGGCAAGGTTGGTATACCTTTGCAAATGTCTGCTTTTTTTTCCCTGCAGAACTTTTGTGGGAAAGTCAAGCATCATATAATTTTAACTTATTTCAAAAAAGAGTCAGTGATTTATCTTTTCACAAAACTTAACGGACATCCTTTGAACATAGGATTTTACTCTTTTTTTCAAGCTGAAAAATTGTCATCTATATGACAATTTTCTGTGAAGAATATAAAAAAGCTGCAGAGTGTGTGAGGGTGACACTTGATAAGCTGTAAGTGAGCCAAGATCTAAAAAGTTTGATGTTTAACCTGTGCAATCAAGGTTTATGATGTGTCCAAAGTCTGCACACAAACACACTTCATAAACTGCATCCACAAAATCCACTGGAGCATTCATCCAGTATTTTTGACTTAAGTTGTCATTGCTCTTGTCTGTAGAGCTTCTGTACATTTTGTCACTTATGTAAGATTTTTGTATAAAGAAGTTTCATTGAAAGTTTATTTAACTGTCACATTCATGTTGTTTCTTGCCTTACAAGTGCACTTTTCCTCACTTTCTTCTCTTAGGCTTCATGAGGTCCTGATGGAGCTGCAGCAGCACCAGCTCCAGCAGCTCTCTGATTGGCTCTCACTGACTGAGGAGCGAATCAGGAAGATTGAGACCGAACCAGCAGCTCAAGATATAGAGCTCTACAAAGAACAGATCGAGCAGCACAAGGTAAAGTGAACTAACTCTCATAAATGGAGTTGAATGAATGGAAAAGTGTGAGTGATTGTTTTGATGTAAACAGAAATGGGTAGAATGAAATACAAAGAATCTGAGTCTTGTGATGTGGCTGATCCTGCGTCTGTGGCGTCCCTTTAAAGATGAAAGGCTCCTACAGCAGTTTATCAGTGATGCGTGACTCAATTTGCTGTTGTTGTGTTTCTGTTCAGGAGCTCCAGAACGACCTGGAGGCAGAACAAGTGAAGGTTAACTCTCTGACACACATGGTGGTAGTTGTGGATGAGAACAGCGGTGAGAGTGCCACCGCTGCTCTGGAGGAGCAACTACAAGTGAGTTTCTGAATTTGTCCTGATATTTTTTATTGAAAAGCAGGATAAGATATTTTTGATGCCTGATAAAAAAAATGTTTTGAACTTCGTATGTTAAGTATTTTTTTTTCTTTCACAACTTGATTTGCAAAAGTCGGGACAAATGTTTCTATGTGTCTGTAAACTCTGACAATCTCTGTCCCAGAAAAGTGTGATGACATTCAGTTTCATTTCATACATAAAGATTGGAAGAGTATGTCTTTAGAAGCATTGTAATGTTCTGATGACTTCTTATTTTTCTATACTTTATCACAGTCGTTAGGTGAGCGCTGGGCAGCTGTGTGTCGCTGGACGGAGGAGAGATGGCACAAACTGCAGGAAGTTTTTCTGATATGGCAACAGCTTTTGTCAGACCAGGTGGGACATTTCACCTTGCTCAGCCAAACACATAATTAATTTTGAGAATAATTAGTTTAAAGAGACACTTCATCACTCAAGTTCCATTTAACCCTTTAGGACTCTTAAGTTCTGCCATGAAATGACTCTCCTCTCTGTCCTTCACTTCACAAACTTCATTTAAGTGATTGCAACCAAATCAGATCTTTCATTTATACATAGTCCTTCAAGCTGGAAATGTGTCCAGCCTTCAGTTTCGATAATGATCTTGTTTCCGAATGCGGAGCTTTCAGTGTTTTTCAAATATCAACGAGGCTCCTTAACGAGACATTTGCCACCTAATTTATGCTAACAATCTTTTCCACCTCCTCTGTAGGGTTTGTTCAGAGAGTGGCTGGCAGAGAAAGAAGAGGCCTTGAGTGAAGTACAAACAAGCAACTTCAAGGACCCAAGTGAAATGAATACTAATGTGCGCCGATTGGCAGTAAGTCATCTGCCAAGTCCTCACAACACAAACTTTACAGCTAATAACTTTAATTTGTCAGCTTCAACAACAATATTTAAAATCGTGCCTGCTTTTCTTGACAACTTTGAAAGATTTTGAAAGAAGACATGGAAAAGAAGAGGAAAACTCTGGACCAGCTGTCTGATGCAGGCCAGGATGTGATAGCTCTGCTGCGAGGCCCTGAAGCCGTAGCTAAGATTGAGGCTGACGCAGAGGAGCTTGCTCATAGATGGGACAATCTGGTGCAGAAACTGGAGGACTGCTCATTCCAGGTATGTATGTCATTGAATAAAATCCTTCTATTTTTCTGTTTGACCCAAAATAATCAGCAAATTGACGACTGAATGTGGAAAAAAGCAAAATTTCTTGGGTTAAACTTTGTTGAAACCAGATGACTGTCTTCACTGTACTTTCAGTGTAGTGTTTGCAATAATTTTGACATTAAAGCTTCTGTGGGGATTTTTTTCGGGTTATGAATCAGGCTAAAATTGACATTGAAGCTTTTTTGTGATCTTTAAAAGCAGTTGAGATCATTGACAAAAATATTAGACCACTCCATAATGTATTTTTCCACCTGAAACTGTGGCGAGATGGGAGGTGTCAGATGAGGTAATTTACCCCAAAGTGAGGAAAATTCTCTCTTACATTTTCTGCTGAGTATTTTAGTCTGTTGCAAATAAGAATTACCACTTTGTCCACAGGGGTTTACCACTTATGACACAGGAACTTTAAACATAAATTTCAGAATATTTCAGCTTCAAATAATGACTCAATGGTTTCTGCTAAGGTGATGGAGGCGGTGACGGACGCTGGGATGACTCAGGTGGAAGGCCAGGTTGTCTTGGATGCAACTGACGGGGCTTCAGCTGATTCAAATGTTGACCAGGAGTTGGCCCCACCAGCTCCCCCTAAGAAAAGACTGGTGGAGACGGATGCAGAAGTCAGACGAGTGTAAGAACTGAGACATTTTCTAACCTGAAAAGTTAGAGACCCAAAGGAAATTAAACCAAAAAGGTCACACTCTTTTTCTATAATTTCTGTAGGTTTGAAAAGAAACTTTCCGACCTCTTGCTCTGGATCAAAACATGGAAGACGTCCGCTCAGGCGCTTGCCTCCACTCACCCGGAAAGCACACCTGTCACATCAGACCTGCAGGAGAAACTAGAGGTCAGCCTGATGATTTGGCTGCACAACAATTTAAAATCACAGCTTAAATTACCCATTTGAACGTGTGTTGATCAATCACTGCAGGGTTTGGAGTCGGACCTCAAAGCAAAGGAAGCGTCAGTGAGTCAAGTGAACAAAGAGGGACGAGACTTTTTGGAGCAGCTGGAGAGAGGTGAGGAAAAGAAGAGGTTTGTTTAACACATAATACATTATTAAAGACAAGAAAGCTAAGAATTGGTTAAAAAAATCTGTCAAAGTTTTAATCAAATGTGCTAAGAAAGGCCTGGTATTTATAGGTTCTCGCAGGCTACTGGCTTCAACAAAAATCTGCCATTTCCCTGTAAAATTACGTTCCTCTTGTAAGACTTTACAACTTTTCCACAGCTGCTTGGCATTTCTGGACAAGCCTGAGTTTTTTATTATCATTCACTTTTAGATGCCAGTAATCAGGACTTTTGTGTTTGTGTGTGGGGGTATGTGTGTGTGTTGTGCACAGAGCAATAAAAACCTGTCAGCCCTGCAGGGTTGCTGACTTCATATAACAGCTCAATGAAATGAGGAGGCTCCCAGGATTTTTATGTGTTTACATTGTTCTGGAGGCAGTCAGGGGTAGTGGAGCAGTGCTGCTAAGTTAGAGTAGATTTTTCTTATGCCAAAGTTTCTTTGACTTGTTCACCTCCTCATATCCATTGTCTTTTTGATGCGTACACACGAAGTGTTTTTATTTTTTCTCGGCTCTCATTCTCTCATACTAAAAACTCAACTAGAGGTAGAAAAATCTACTCAAAGACAATTACATTCAACCTTGTTGTCTGTTGGCATCTCTTTTCACAGAGGGAGTGTGTGTGGACTCAGTGAAGGCAGACCTAGACCTGATCCAAACAGAGTGGGATGTTTGCACAAGAGAGCTGCAGGCGGCCAGGGAGAGAGTTCGCACTCAGGGCCGGGTCAGAGCGGTGTCTGCAGAGCTGGCAGACCTGGACCGAGCCTTGGGGGAACAGGACGGGTGGCTGGACTCAACCCCAGCTGCGGAGAAGTGCGACGAGGCTGGGCTCAGGAGCTTGAGTGGAGAGTGTCAGGTGAGAGTCTCTGTCACTGTTAATGTTCTCTCTAATCAGCTGTGCGTGACTTAAATTGTTACCTTTAACGCCAAACCTGTTGCCAGACTTCACAGATTTTGTTCAAGCAGTTGCAGTTGGTTCTGTATGTATACATGTTCTTGGTCGTACTGAAATAGTAATAAACTTACCCAAAGTTGTGAACCAAAGTTGTATTATTCATGCTCGTAATCAGAATTTCTCCTTCATCTTGTGTTCTTTAGTCCAGACGTGTGCAGGTTGATGCCTTGAGTCCACAATTGGAAAAACTCTCTGCAGAGATGTCGTCGCTGGGAGCCGTACCATCTCTAAAAGACAACATGGTGGTGGTGTCAGCTCATCACGCCTCCACGCTGCAGCGGCTTCAGAGCAGAGAGCAGGAGGTCAACCGAGGTACTCCTGCTGAAATATGTCAGAATAATTAGTTTAACCAACACAGAAGAAACTCACTCCAAACCTCTGAGCAGGCTCCTCTGTATAAACATGCCTTTTTAAGGGTCAAGAGCCCGTAGGTCTGTTTCAGTGAGTTACAGGACAGCAGATTTAAACCTTCCTCAAAACAAAGACCCATTTCTCCCCCTTGCTCTTGGCGCAGATCTCTCAGGTTTATAGAGAGACTGAGAGAGTGATAGCTAAGATCAGCTAGGCTCAGTCCTGCAGGGCTTGTGTAAATTTGACATCAGTTTTTATTTGAAACCTTGGCCGGCCACGGGTAATAGAGGATGCCCTTATATGGCCCCGAAAGCTCACACATGCGTGAGTGTGTAAGAATGATCAAGAGCGAGATCAGACCTCTGTGCCAGCTCCATATCCACCTGAAAACCAGTCACTGTTTTACCTCTGAAGTTTACGTGCACCCCTGTAAAGGAAAATGCAAATGCTCTTTTTTTGTTTCTGACCCTATAAGTGTGTGTGTTTGTGGGTGAGTGAGTGTGTGTGTGATCTTGGACTTTTATGTCTGTGAGGATTTGGATCTGAGCCAAGGAAAACTGATTTGTTTCTGCTTGAGGGGAGTTTGCCTCGTGCTGGGGCCTCCCTCTATTTCTCTGCCCCTTCTCCTGCTTAGTTTTGCTCTATTGCTGCTGTTTGTGCATATAAACACAGTTGGGTTATGTAAGCATTACAATCACCTGCTGATTAAACAGAGGACAGAGAAGAAGGCGAGAGCATCATTTGAAACACTAGGCAAAAACAGGCACTTCTTTAGTTTCATTATTGATTCACTTACCTTAAATGAGCCCCTGATTGTGTGTTAAAATGCTTAAAATGATGTGAGTTGATCAAAAAGTGAGAGCTCTACTCAGTGAGAGCTGGACTGTCAAACATATGGGATCTTTTGGCTGCATGGCAAAACCACTCAGAAACACATTTAGGTTAATCTTAAACCAGCACACTGCCCCCTTGTGGATTCTTGAATCTATATTCATACATTCGATACCTAAGTTTAACCTCCTGTCTTTTTTCTTCCCCCTTTCTTGTTTTGTCTAAGCCTTGGCAGATCTTGAAGCCAAACAGATGCTCCCCAGTCTGGTGGAGGGTCTTGAGGCCAGACTGTCCGTTCTGAGAGACGGACTTGTGGATGTTCCTACGGCGGAGGGGGCAGTGGAGAAGGCACAGGTAAGCAGAAAAGTCAAGTGTTCACATCTGTCTCCTCTTAATAACCATTTGGTGAGGAGCAAGAATGAAATATTGATGAAAAACTGTCAGTATTTAAAATTTGATGTTGATGTTTGATGTCTTTGGGACACTATTATGGGTTTTATTAAGATTTAAATGTTCCTTTTTTATTATTCTCACATATAAAAATTGAAGTATTACTGTTCTCAATAATTCACGGTAGCGGTGGCTGTCAAGGGTCTGTGGATGCCAATTAGATTTTAAAGTAGACCCCTTGGTTTTGGCCCTTCCATCCAGCTCATCATCCACACCACCACATATAGAGGTGCTCATTAAGCAACATCATAAATGCAAGCAAGTGCATTATGATGTCTGCACTTTGCAATGTTTTTGCCACGTTCGGGCGCATGAGTATCCATTATATCTAGAGTTCAAGTGCTATTTTTCTTCTTTTTGTTCACAGGATTTTTATATTTCTTATTTTTTAATTGCTTTATGTTTGAGTGAATCAAAGACAATGAACAGCTGATCTGTTTTAGGGAAAGGCATTTTCTTGCCTTACACAGTTAAACACCTTCCCATGAGGTGACACTTTACAAAGTTACATAATGCATGAACTCAACATGTTGTGAATGATTTGAACTAGAGTTGTGGTCTGTGAGTTCATGATTAAGGAGATAGCTGACATGTTTAAATCTGTGTACTTTTTTTTAAGCAGAGGAGTTTAAAAGATATTAAGTACCAAGTTTTTCCAACCAGCAGCGGTTCATCTCACTGACATACACCCTGTACTTGTTAGTGAGGAGTCTCAAAGTCTGCCTCTTGAGTTTGACATTTCCAATAAGGCCTACAAGGGCGATAGGCTTTAAAACTCCATATCAGAAACATATGGATGACATCACAGATTCTACATTAATTTTTAGTATGTTCATTCTACAAACCTAACAGAAAATCTGTGATTTAAAAACCAGATGTTCTGTCTTTATCTCACAGTTATGGATTTGAGTGTACATGTTACTATACCTCGTTGATCATCCACTGAACACAGAAGACTGACAAACTCAGTGATCCAACAAAGTTTGCTGCGACATTGTCACAGCAGACCATGATGACCTGCTTGGTCGCTTTGGGGAATAATTCAATGTTTTTCAAGAGCTGAATAAGCAATGAGGCTCCATTAAGATGTGCATTAGAGTCTGAAAAGTTCAGTAAGTTTCTGTTGAAAGATTAAAAAAAGGGAAATGATGATGGGTTGTTTCTAAGGCCATTTCTGAATTTTCTCATTATCTGATTTTGTTAAGTACTTTGTTGAAATCTTAATACAGGATTTACTTCTTTCAGCTCCAAGCAAGACGTGTCAGAATGAGTAAATGACATGATGTGTGAATAAATTCACAAGGTGAAGAAATTGCAGAACAAAAGAATAGAAAATGATACTTTTGAGTTGTTCTGAGATGTTGTTGTTTTGCCTGGTATCACTTGTACCCTTAGACCTTGAACCTAAAAGAAACGGATTGTGAACAGTGTGTCTTTGAGCCTGTGTGTACATCAGAGTGGGAGTTAATCTCTGTCCGCTGTCAGTTTGCTTTTCCAGCTCACAATAGGCCTCTTTATCACCCAGTCACTTTCCTCTGCACTGTATCAAACCTCTGTGTGGCAGGAAAAGGGTGTGTGTGTGTGTGTGTGTGTGTGTGTTTGTGCGTGTGTGTGTTGTGTTTGTCTCCTCCTCCATCCCTCTGTGGAATGTGGTTCAGTCTGAGCTCTTGTTATGGTGGCAGATAGGGCATGTTTCGGGGGGTGGGGGGTACATTCTGGGCAGTGTGGTGCTTCTGACAGCTCAATTTGGAGCTACTTAACCAGTCAGTCTGCCTGAACCAACACAACCAGTCCCATGACAGCATCTCAAGCTCCTGTAAGCAGTTAGCCTTATTAAAGAAGGCCATCTGTTTGACTCAGAAGTGTTTTGGACATTCAGACTGATTTATCCCACTAAACAAATCATTCAAGTCATGTGAATGGAATCAGTCAGCCCCTTCAGACACTAATTAGTTGTTTATATTTCATCCAAAATAGACCAAAAATAATACACTGGCCCTACATATGCTGTGTTTGCATCCAAGGCCTAAAAAGTGTTGTTGGAAAGTAGTGATGAAACCTGTCGGCTGTAGGATGACTATCTTTATTATTAAATAAAATCAGGTAATACACTCCAGGGTTGCATGATATTGGGAAAAAAATAATAGTGCAATACTTTTTAAAGTAACCCTGTAAGTGTTAAATAAAGCACCTCATGTGGTAATAATTATGAGCAAACTGTCATATTCTCCAAATCCCTGCTATGCTCCACTCACATGAAAATAAGAAATGGGAGTGAGCAATTTATTGAAACCAGCAATTAAAGTGAAATAGTCTGTTCATCAGCCAATCAAAAGTTTTAAACCACAGCCTTTATAAGTGAAAAAAAACACAAAAATGTGGATTCAGTGTCATTTTCTGTCAGGTATTCACACTGTCATGAAATTCTTACGGCAAAGGCAAAAAAAGGTTTCTCTCTGAATGTGGTTGGATTGAGCTGTATAAGCGAGGCCTCCCACGATGCGCCATCACTGCAGAGATTTGAGGTTGAATAACTTCAGATGGCATCTGGGAGAGAGGGGCTTTAAGAGGAAAATTCTTCTTTAAAAGCTTTGTCTCCTTCAACGCCACAAAATTGCCTGTTTGGACTTGGCGAGAAAGCATTGAACTTGGGACATAATAAGGTGGAAGAAAGTTTTATTCTCTGATGAGAGAAAAATGGAACCTTGACAGTGTGATGGCTTTCAATGTCACGAGCATGACTGAGAGTGTTTGCTTGTGACTTTGTGAGTGTATTTCCTCTGGTGTAATCTCGCTCTCTCCAAGAATCCATCTCTGTGCTCTTCTCTCTCTTCTTATACTTTGTTCGTTTTGTAAACCAAGCACCTGTTTTTAAAAGATCGATTGATCATGGTACAAGATAGTTACTGATCAAAACCAGGTTCAAAGAGATGCAATTTAGCACAATCTCTCCTTATCTCTCTAAATTAGTGTATCGTAATGTGTCTAGTTTTA
Organism: Thalassoma bifasciatum; assembly: GCA_008086565.1. Classification (NCBI taxonomy): domain Eukaryota; kingdom Metazoa; phylum Chordata; class Actinopteri; order Labriformes; family Labridae; genus Thalassoma; species Thalassoma bifasciatum. The sequence continues at coordinate 177,759 of RPOG01000753.1, read as the reverse complement.
CAGTTCAGCTGAGAGACCACCATCTGTGATCCATTAATAAGCTGACAAACTGCCATCACTTTCAACAACACACACAAACACAGGGACATCCTTCAGAGTGTTTGTAAAGGCTGCCAATTTCACTCAGTTTTCTCATTGTCTCAATCAATTTGATGCTCATCTCAGTGGATCACCTTGAAAAACTAAACTGGGAACAAAAATAAACTTTTGCAATTCAACTCAAACATACTTCTCAATATGATCAGGATCCTGGTTGCTAATTTGATAGGAATCATATAGTTCATGATTGAAACTAATATTTTAATACCACATGTCGCTTCAAATTGAAACAGAACTTGTTTCCCACAACTATAAAACAATCATGAGATTTTAAACATAAACCTTTTTCACCCCAGAGCCTGTGTCTGGAGATTGAACAAACACAACAAGCTTCGGATCCTGCAGAGCTACAAAAATGGAGTCAACTCTCCTCCAAAGCCCGTGAGGAGCTGGGCACACTGCAGTGCATCCTGGGTAGCATGAAAGAAAATCAGGTGAAGAAGCTGTAACAGTGATTCAAAGAGTTTACATGAGAATCAGTATCTTTACTTTTTGGATGAGATGTTTCGTTTATTCAGTGGTTTAATGTTTGCAGGTGCGTGTGTTGGAAGTTGAACGTTGGTTGGATGGAGTTCAGGAAGTTTTGTCTCGTGATGCTACGGGATTGGGGGATGAGGAAGAGCTTGACCAGTGCAAGGTGAGAGGACATACTTCACTCTTAACTTGAATCAAAGTACCACAATAATCATGTAACATCCCCTGTTTGACTCTTTTCTTGCTAATAAGGAGTATGTGACTGAGATGGAGACAGTGGAAGGTTCGTTGAAGCAGATGGGAGAGAATGTGAGTGCTGTACAGGCGGCTGCAGTCCCAGGATTAACCAAGTGGGGACAAGATAGTTTGGATGAATGTCGAAGGAAATGGGACTCTCTCAGCAAACAGGTGGGAGAAAAAAAAATCCTTTTTACTGTAAATCATTGATCAAATCAAATTATGTGAAGCCTTTGCATGCCGATACCAGGATGTGGCTGTTTTAGATAATTACCGCTAAGTTACCTGCAGGCACTGGGGAGGGTCCTTTGCAACACGTGAAAATTCCACTAGTGTTCCCTTGTGTGTTTTTTTGTGTTTTGTTTTGACAGCCCAGTCTAAGTAGAAAAAACATTATAATTATGCTAACCATTGGAATGCATGGGGTTGTGCCAGCTGTGCATTACAGTGGTTGAGATGGGAGGGCGGGATGGCCTGACCTGCTACTTGTCTTTACTCGTATCTCTTTAAGAGCAACAAAAACAACAACTATGCTTCCTGATCAAGATGAAAATGGAATACGCTTCTGCCGAAGAAGTCGCTTGGATCCACTTCATACTGATTGTCTTCATAGTCACTTTAGATAATTAGAAATGACAAAATTTGATTAAAAAGGCCCTCAAAAATGTGTGAAATACATCCCATCTTGTGTTGGGACGTTGTATCTTGCAGCTCTCATAATGTCTTTTACCTGCAGTCTCCAGAAATTCATCCTGCTTTTAAAGTACAAGCTTCACTTGCTAACTTGAGGTCATTCTCTCCTGACCAGTTACTGAGCCATCAGGACCATCTGACAGAGAACAGGGAGAGGCAGGTGAATCTGAAGAAGGACTTGGCCGAGATGCAGGAGTGGATGACTCAGGTGGATGAGGAGTTCCTCATGAGAGACTTTGAATACAAGAGTCCTGAGGAGCTGGAGGCATCGCTAGAAGAGATGAAGGTGGGAGTGAAATGTGAACATTTTGAAAAAAAAGGAGGTTTTTCTTAAATGTTGCATGTTTTTAACCTGTGTGACTCTATCTCCCACAGAGGGCTAAAGAGGATGTGCTTCAGAAGGAAGTTAAGGTGAAGATCCTAAAAGATAACATTAACATGCTGGTGTCCAAAAGATCACCTTCTGGCGGAGGTAGTGGGAAGGAGCTGACCTCAGAGCTGGAGGAGGTTCTCGCCAACTACCACAAGCTGTGCCACCGCTTTAAGAGCAAGTGTCACACTCTGGAGGTAATATACATATGAAGTATAAAGACGAAGTTTTTGCTTTTTGTGAGCTTGTCTCTCTGGATTGGTGTTGGTTTTGAGATGAATTTTAAAGCCTCTTTGTGGTTTAAAAAGCTGCTGTGACACAGTTTTAAGTAGTTGTAAGTCTGAATTTCACACATGAATGACCCAATTTGTCTATTTACTGGCAACTCCTGGGGTTCAGAAATGAAATGATGTGATGGTTTATTCGTTGTGTCATTTCGTGGGCAGACTTTTGCAAATTTTCATGTGCACAGTGAGAGAGGCTGAAAGGGCACCGTTGAATCTCCTCTCCAGAGCTAATCTCTAAGTGTTAACTTCTAGTTAGGGGCTGTGTTTTTAATTATCTACCCGCAGACTCTGCAGGATAAAGGTCGACATGCCACCAAGTTGTACTTATGTTTATGTATTCTATTTGTTAGTACAACCCCTCTGTGTCCCTTTAGCAGAGTTTGGGGTGTTTTCAACAGAGCTGTGAGCTCAAACTGCTGGAATTAATATTTCCCTGGCTTAGCACAACTGTATTTCCATGTGTTGGCTTATCTGTGTGTGTGATTTATCTGGTTTTGGGGTGCACTCTGTAGGAGGTTTGGTCCTGCTGGATGGAGCTGCTTCAGTACTTGGACATGGAGCAGAGCTGGCTCAACGCTCTGGAGGAGAAGGTTCAAGCTTCTGACAACTTACCGGAGAACACAGAGGCTGTCAGTGAAGCCCTGGAGGTACGAACACAACACACACCCACACACACACTTAATGCCATCAGATTTAATTTATCCATCATCATGCACTCAACTGCTTTTCTTCTCTCTTGGTCCTTAAAATGCTCTTCCTTGGGGGGGCATTTTTGTAGTGTGTTAGTGTGGATATTTTTACACACCTTCAAAATGCTTATGGATGCTTTTGCATGTTTCCAGTTGGATCATGTCACAGATTTAACTCAACTTCATCAGAAGTATGCATCTTGTAGCTATTAGGGTTATTCACAGGAGAGACTAGCAATTACTTTACCTAATCCCTTCAACTGTACATATGTTGAATATTAAAAATGATAGCTAATGTGCTGCAGTGATGTTATCCCACAGCAATAATTGAAATAGAACCGCAGGCTTGTGGCTGTTGTTAGGACGAGAGATTCATAATTAACTATGCTAACATACTTCTTTTTGTCATTAGATTAGATTAAATTCAACTTTAGTGTCTTTGTATAAGTACAGGTACAGGATAAAAAAAGTGCTATTTAGCATCTATCCATAGGTACAAACAACTACAGATGAATATGCCGAAGAAAAAGGGGTACATACAAAATGTACAGCAGCAGATGTTTGAAAATTCTATTTTTATTTTATCTATCCTGTTTTTCTGCACTTTCAAAATTGAAAACAGGCAAAATTTCATACTAATTCAGGTGCCAATATGGCTCAGTAAGTGACGTTAGGCCTTGAGCTCTTGTCATTCTCGATACTCATCCTATTTCCTGCTCTATTGACTGTCCTATCCTCTCCCAATAAAGGCATAAAAAGTCAGAAAAAATAGCTTAAAAATAAAACATGTACATCTGTACATCTGCAAAATCAATCAGCATTAGTGAAGGAAGAGTTTTATACCTTAATGCTTTATGAATGCTTGGTCATTTTTATGATTTTAGGCTTATGTTTGAGTTGCACTACTCAATTCTCATTTTAAAGATTCCTCTTTGAAAAATCTGAACAACTGCTGATTCTTCTTGTCTGCATTGTCTTGCATGCTGCTTTCTCTTTCACTTATATAAACCAATTTTAGCTAAGTGATATTCATATAACTGACCACTCATTGACCACTGACCCTTATCTTCAACCAAGTACATACCCAATATTTTTTTCAGGCTTGGCCAGTCATTTAAGCAAACAAATATTACATTTAACATTGCAGTTCGTGAGCAAACAGCCTTGGCAGTTGAAATCCTCAATGATGGGCGTCACTAAATCTGGACCTTTTCTCTGATTTGCCTCCTTTCTTGCTCTCTTGATTACATTTTGTTTCGTTGAGAGCTCTTTCTCTGACTTTGCAGCTCATTGTACTGGCACTTTACGTACTGCCCCACATTTTTTGTTGAATGATGCTGCCTGAGGTTACACTCCATGAGAACAACTTTATCTTTACGTATGAGACAAGTGTAATTCACCCTTAAACTCAACAGAAACAATCATTATTCCACTCTTCCTGAGACTCTCTGTGCCGGACACCAACCTCTTTTTTCACCTTTGAAAGAGGCATCTTGCTTTAACAGTACTTTAAGGATATTGGCAGCGTGCCAAATGGTCTAATCATGTAAAAGTCTTTAGACACAAGTTTCTATGCTGGTGACATTTTTCTGTAAGTCTCTCTTGTTGTCTTACATGAGGATGGATGGAGGTACCTAGGAGCTTTCACTTGCTGTAGGTTTCAGAATCTAGATCACAAAAGATGAAACATTCACCATCCTTTGACATTGTCGTGTGTAGTGCTGGTCTTACTGAAATGTGTTATTTTCTTTTAATTTTTCCAAAAATATTTTGTAATTAAGAACAAATTAAGAGCCAGACAAACCAGCAAGGTCACAAACATAAATGAAGAAAATCAATAAAAGAAAAAGAAGACAATGAAAAGCTAGCCTAGGGGGACAAAGTAAGTAATTTCACACGTCAGTCTAGATGGTGATTGCAGAGTTCATTTGGGGATTGAAAATTATTAATTTCCTTACTTGCGCAATAATACTTGTAGCTGTGTGGTTGTTGTAAAGCAGAAAGAGGGTCATGCATAGTTGGAACAGCCCAATATAATAGAATAGAAGAATAGAATACTTTATGAATCCCCAAAGAGAAATTCAGAGTCATAACAGCAATACAAGAAAGTATACAGCACAAAATATTAAAATAAAGAATTATATAATAAAAGTCAACTAGAAAAAAATGTCCATCAGAGATTATAGCTGTTATAGAGAGGGCTCTCAAGAACCAGATATATATTGGAAATGTTGGTGTACAGCTGAATAATATTGTCCTTGGGATGCTTGAATTTGGGGCATGAGCAAAGCATGAGCCTGGGTTTCATAACCCGCAGGATCCCAAAAATTCAGATGGTTTATTTCTAACCAAATAAGGTATTTTTTCATCACATTATAAAACACAACTTCTGGTGTCACTTTAACAAGCAAATTTTAAAATGAGCAGACTCATTTTCATGGCTACAGGCAGATGTAAACAGAAAGTGAATAAGATGCCTGAAATAATCTTACTTGTTGTGGAAATGAGTAACTTCATAAATATCAGAATAATGAATCATTATATATTTTGTGAGATTTTGCTGCTTGAGCCAAAGATTTTAGTAAGCTGAGACAAAATCACAGATTTCTGTGCTTTTAAACCTCAGGCAGATGGCTCTAAAAGTTGTGTTTATGGGCATTAGGAAACTGAATCATAACCTAAACCTGAAGCATTCACTTAATATTCTCACTCATTTATCAACCTCAGTGTCTTTGACTTTGTCTTCCATACTTCTTCTGCTGTGTCTCGCTCTGTTGCTATATCTGTAGACCGCCTGCAGCCTGTCTGTCAAACTCGCTTTAATCACACTGCAGCTTCTGTAACTTTGCATAGTGATGAAAGAAATTGAAGACCCTTGAAGACAATGTCCCCCCTCCCGTTTTGTCTGTATATATGTGTGTGTGCTATTTTTTTTACTCTCTCTCACCCATCTTCAAGTTTCCTAATCATACTCACCCTCTCTCTGTCTTCCTCTCTCTCTCTATCTATCCATTACCTCTGGGAAGAGAAAGCACATTAAGTGACCCCGTGTAAACAATGGCTGTCGAGTACAACGTGTGCCGTCATATGACGAGCTCCTCTCTCTCCTGTTCCTCGTTTCTTCTTCAGTTATCGTCTTTCCCCTTATGCATCCTCTTGACACACCCAGTGTTACAGTCCCTGCTCTGTTTGCTCAGCTGTTTGGATTCTTCTAAATCTTTCACATGCAAACAGAAGTTATTTGGTGACTAATTAATTTTATTCAAGCTTTGGTAAATGTTATTCATTCATTTCTTCATTTTTTGATTAACTTTGGCACTGCCTCTCCTCATTATCATTCGTGGCTCTTTCAGATCATCAATTTTTACCCGGATGTTCCCTTTCCTCCGTCTCTTTTCCACTCATCCTCAGTTTTCTTTCCTCCCGTTTTAACGTCTTTCTCCATCTTTCCATTCCCCTGCAGTCTCTGGAAAGCGCGCTTCGTCACCCGGGGGACAACAGGACGCAGATCAGAGAGCTGGGTCAGACGCTGATAGACGGAGGCATACTAGACGAACTCATCAGTGAAAAACTAGAGGCCTTCAATTCACGTTACGAGCAGCTCAACAACCAGGTCAGGTCTCTTTCTTTGTGTCTGTGTGAAGGGATGTGTGACTTCTGGCTCCATTGTGCACAATTTGTTATTCTCTTCACTAAATTTGGCATTTGTTACCCTTTAGGTAAATAAAACATTCACATTTTGTTTTTCTTCAATGAGTTTTGTTGGTGTTAGTCTTCTCAGATAAAATATAATGGGGACAAATGATTTGAGACAATCCTCACATGATAATGTGAACTACCAATATTTAGGTATCTTCCCAGCATCATTATTCTTGAAAAACTTTACACTAGGGCTGAATGATTTTTCCCTACATTGCAATTTCATTATGCTATTATTTTTAGGTTCTTGTGTTGTTGATATCAATTGCTACTGCTATTGAAGGTGAAGATATACACTTTTTTATCATCCTTTTTTTGAAAAACTCATGCATAAGGGAGAAGAGTAGGATTTTTGAAAAGGAAAAGTCCAGGATACAAACTGTTTGCATGTACAGGTACAACTCAAAGATTAGAATTTCATTAAAAATTAGATATCTTTGGTCACTCGTTTCAGAAAGTGAAACCCAGATGTTGTATGGCCTCATAAGACAAAGAGAGAATTATTCCAAGTCTTTGTTTCTTGAAATGTTGATGATAATGCCAGACAGTAAGAACCCCAAATTTTGTCTCAGAAAAATAATATATCTCCTAAAATCAATAAAGAATATTTTCAACATGAAAGTCAGTTTTCTGAGAAGTTAAACTTGCGGACTATTTTCCAATTTTTTTCCCAATATTAGCCCTTTTTTTTTTAACAAACTTTTGCTGCTTTTTGACTATTTTTGTCACCTTAAACTTATTTTTATTGCTGCTTCTTGCCTTTTTTGCCACTCCTTACTACTTCGACTGCTGCCCTTGCAAAAGTAGTGTTTAACAATTTAGCTCTTTGGTTGAGCAGGGTTTAGTTCAAGGTTGTAAAGCATAAAACATCTACTGCAAAAAGTTTTATCTGGTATTCTGACACACTTGAGGTTGAGGAAATATTGCACTCTCTGAGATTGGAATATTGTAACAGGCCATATTGTGATTTAATCTAACTTGCAATTAATTGCCCAGCCCTACTTTATACCCTGAGTTATTCAGATTCTTTTTTTTAATTAATGCCTTAGAGCTAAGTAAGCTCATTATATTGTGTTCAGACACGCAATATATTTATCTAACGTATGTTTTGAATATATTCACTGAGGTTTCACTTTGAGTACGGTTATTTACCTTGTCGATCATTTGGCATCTCAGTTCAGTTCTTTACACCTGGTTCCTCAGCAGCCCACTCATTGTGTCGTCGTAGCTCCCCTCTGGAGGTGAAGGAGGTGCCAGGCTGTTATGGCTTAATGGTTCTCCTACACACTACAGAGGCTCCTGTTTGTTAAAGAAGTGTCTCCCTAAATTGCCAATATTTCATAGTTTCAATCATCCAATCAACCAAACAAGAGTCAACAGCAGAATAAGCTATTTGGCATTGACAGAAAAGATTTAGCAAATTTGTCATGTATGTAATGTAAGCTAAAATGTGCTAAATGCCAGTGCTCATGCACATGCACAAGACTAAGAGTCAGTCTGACATATTTGCCACAAATTGATGCAGATCACATGAACCCGATGTGTCCAAACTCACTCACCTTGAACCCCTGACTTGATGTTTTCCAGGCGGTGAACAGACAGATCAGCCTTGAGCAGCAGCTGCAGACTCTTAAAGAAAACGAACAGGCGCTCCAGACGCTGCAGGAGTCTCTGAGCCAGCTGGACCACACGCTCACCTCCTACCTCACTGACCGCATTGACGCCTTCCAGCTGCCAGCAGAAGCACAGGTACGGTACACGTGGACACCAAAGCACAGAAATCTAATATGGATCTCTCTTGCAGCACTAGAAATATATTGTACACACTTTTATCATTTAAAACAGTTACTTTATTCGTTCTCAATTATTCTGAAATCAAAGTCATTATTCAAGGGTTTGTTAATTCATAGAACATGTTAATGTCCTCGCCCCTTCTTTTAGACCATCGGGGCAGAGATCGCAGCCCATGAGGTCACAGTAGAGGAGATGAGGAGGAGAAACGTTGCCAACTTGCCTCCATCCACTGGTGATGGCAAAGCTGCTCGAGGTGGAACCATGCTGGATCAGCTTCAGGTAACACTGCCTCCTGCTGGAAAATATTTAGAACTGTAGTTTGCTAAATTACAGCCTAGTTCCCACATCTGCAAGTGAAAATACAGGACCTGAATTTATACCAGAAATGCATACAAAATAACTTCCATGGATTCATTTGAAGACTTTATTTTTGTCTGAAGATCAGAGGAAAATTGTAAATTATGGCTGAAGAATTGTGTATTATTTAAACATCCTTTTCTTCATCCCTGCAGAGGAAGCTGAGGGAAATCTCAACTAAATACCAGCTTTTCCAAAAGCCAGCAAACTTTGAGCAGCGCATGCTGGACTGTAAGAGAGTGCTGGAAGGTGCAAAAGCCGAGCTTCACGTTTTGGATGTGAAGGATGTAGACCCAGAAAAAATTCAGCCCCACCTGAATGGCTGCATGGTGAGAGCTGCAAATTCTGTCTTCTGTAACACAAACACAAACGCAGAAGAATATATGAAACATTTATCTCACACTTACTCATAAGCTGAGTTTTCTGTTTTTGATTTATAGAAACTGTATAAGTTGCTGAGTGAGGTGAAGCTGGAGGTGGAGACGGTGATAAAAACAGGTCGACAGATTGTGCAGAAGCAGCAGACTGAGAACCCTAAGGCCATGGATGAACAGCTCACTGCGCTGAAACTGCTCTACAATGACCTGGGAGCACAGGTTACGTAGAAGACATGATCCTTTCCTCCTCCACAAAATACAGCTAGTGTTTTACTTAACTAATGTGGTATTATTTTATTCTTTTCACAGGTAACAGAAGGCAAGCAGGACCTGGAGAAAGCTCTGTCCCTGTCTCAGAAGTTCCAGAAAGAAAGCATGGCTCTGCAGGAGTGGCTGACAACCACTGAGGCTCAGCTGCAGCAGAAGAACAGCTCTGGAGACATGCCGGCTGATATCGATGCTGAGATTGCTTGGGCAAACGTGAGTTACTGCCCCTAGCTTTGACAAATTTCAGCAGGGGCACAGAAGTATTTCTGCTTCTGACCATTAGATGGAGCAAAAGGATTAAAATGTTTCTGATAATACTTCAACACGTCAGGACCTTTCCAACTTTGGAGAAAAAGTGTGTCCTTGTTATGAATAGAAGCTGATTAATAAAACTCAGTGATCCAAACACATATTGAATCCACATTCAGCCTTTGGATTGAGACAAAGTAATCAGATTTGAAAGGATGACTTTTATGAAATCAGCTCACAACAGAAACAAATCTAAGCAAATGCTTGACTTATTTTTTGTAAAAATTGTCTTTTGAGTCCTGATATGAGCTACATTCATCTGACAAGGCCAGAGACATGTCCTGTTTCAATATATTAAAAAACAAAATGAATTACTTGTAATGAAAAAAAACTGCCAGTTGAGTAAGACATTTTTCTTGTCAGGTTTCTTGAAACTAGAATAATGTCAAAACAATTTTTCTTACTCCATTGACAGATTTTTTTTCTTATTAAAAGCAATATAGTCATCATTTTTGTCTTTACATAACTTGAAACGAGACATTTTTCTGGACTGGTCTGGTAAATGTGGTTCATATCAAGACTAAAAGTAAGACTTCAGTTTTTTGCTCTTTGTAAACTGAATCTTCCAGACTTTAATGGTCAAGAGTACTCATTAACAATGACGCCATAACAAACGATTGAAAGATATGAATGGCATGTGTGTGTGTGTGTGTATCCAGGGCCTCCTGAAGGAGTCTGACCGTCGTAAAGCGGACCTCTCCAGCCTGACAGAGACCAGCGCAGGCCTCCAGACTCTGGTGGAAGGCAGCGAGGCAGAGCTGGAAGACAAAATCTGTGGTCTCAATGAAAGCTGTGGCCGCGTCCGCACCTGGACTGAGGACTGGCTCAGCGCTGTACTGGTGAGAGAAAATATTTCATACAATAACGGTAAATAAATAATGAACCCTTCAGTGTTGAGAGTGTTGTTCTCTGACTCAGTGAAGTCTCCCTCCTGCTTTACATTTTTGTAGATATGGGCTTGAACAAGACTTTTCTCTGCTTTCCACTCTTTGTCTTAACTGTACCTTTATGTATGCAGTGCTTCAGGGAAATAAAATGTATTCAGTCTATCTGCTTTACTAATACATCAAATGTGGTGGAATGATTTAGACAGTTTTCCAAAATTTTGAAGTGATTGGAAGAATTTAAAAGTGGTCTCTGCAAAATATAAAAAATGTGCAACAAATTTAACAACTAGTAACCAGTTGCAAGGCAAGGGTAACATTCAAAACATGAAAATCATTTCTTTAGCTGATTTTATTTCACCGCTGTTTTAAGTCTTGACTGTAAGTTTCTCATTGCTTCAGGTCATAGAGAGGTTACAGTAAACCAGAAAATTGCTAATTTTTCTTCATTTTTTTGATTGATCGATTTTTCTTTTGGTCTAATTTTATTTGTGCAGAGTCACCAGAATGAAGTGGAAATTTTTGACGAGAACCTGGCTCACATCAGCACCTGGCTCTACCAGACCCAGATCCACCTGGACGAGGCTGAGCGGCTCGGCCCAACAGAGAGAGAGCAGGTCGTAAAAGTGAGTCAGAGCTGTAACACAGCGATTTCAGAACAATATCAACTGATTGTCTTTCATATGAAATTGATTGTCAATAAATTTACAAACATCTTTTAAGTCATATTGAGACTCCCAAATTGAAAGATACTTTGTAGGGAGTGTGCAAGCAATTTTGATTTTGCCCTGAATATTATTTGCATTATTTTGAAATAGAATAAGTTGTTGAGTTTCATAACATCGTAGTTAATTGTTAACTGGAGTTAACTGGAGTTTTTTTTCATTTTGTTAACAAAAAGTGGGTCAGTGTGAGCAAAAGAATCAGTTGTATTCATGATCAGCATTAAGATGATGATGAACGGATCAGAGGAGGTTCATCCATTTGGGAAATGGAGGAGTAGCTTGTTAGGACATGAAGACTTACAGTTATCTACAGGTAGACAGAAGACAGAAGAAGAAACAGGAGCTCAAGTGTTAAACTCTGAGCCTATAGCAGCATGATAAAGAACTGTTCCAGGCCTGAGCCAGTCCAGGTATGAACTTCCGATACTTCTTTCAGAGATTTGAGTTACAACAAGCAGGCTTGCATGCTGGGAGTGCAGTCATCTGGTGGTACAATGAGCCTGTTTGAGATGCAATAGTGCTTTAGAAGATTGAATAGGCTCCATATAAGTTTACGATTGAAGAAGAGTTTTCACACATGGAAGGAATATCAAGGAATAGCCGGTCAAGCGCTGCCAAAATGAAACCACAGCTGCAATATGAATTTTTAATGCTGTTAATGTGAAATTTAAAGACTCTAATGCAGTAATATGACCCTTCTCGTTTTTAGTTCTTAAATAAAGTGCTCAGCTTTGCCTTTCACTAAACTAACTGACCAAAAAGGAGGAGAAAATTGGTCAGAGTAGGCCTAATAGAAGGATGCCAGAATATCCTCATGTTCTATGTCATGCACTTCGCGTCTCTCACCACTCTCACCTTGTTTCTTACTCTATCCACTGTCTGTCCTCTCCAGTTAAAGGCATAAAAAGCCTGAAAATAACTCAATAGAGTGGTATTAGGTAAAAGAGTGACTAACTGTGAGTAAAGATATGTCTTTTGTGGGCATTTTATATCACTGATTCTGCAGGCACACTGATTCATAACTCTTCAGATTCTCATTATACCACCTGAAGGTCTCCTCTAAACATCATCTGGCGTCTGGGCCTCCTAACCTTGTTGAGTACATGCTGCTCTTGGCCGAATGGAAGCCTCGCTGCTGTCCATCGACTGATTCATAACATAAACCGAGAGATAGCTGGATGACAAAGAGCTTTCTCTTTCCCCTTTGTTTGTCCTCAGCGCATGCTGGAGGAGCTGGAGGACATCAGTCTGCGCGTGGACAACGTGAAGGACCAGGCGATTATCCTGATGACCAGCAGGGGGCCGGCCTGCCGAGACGTAGTGGAGCCCAAACTGAACGAACTCAACTGCAACTTTGATAAAGTGTCCCAACACATTAAAACCGCAAAGGTACAAATGCAGCATTGCATGATGACTAATGTGTCTCCTAGAAAGCTTCTAAGAGGTTTGTGTAGTCATTCTGTCAACTTCTTGTCATTTTGTTTAAAGATGATGACCAGCTTGGAGTCAGGTGGTGTTGAGCTGAACCAGGAAGTGCCTCAGCAGGTAAAGGAACTGTAGTTTTTTAGGCAATTAAACCTGATCTTAAAGGAAGCTTTTCAAATATTTCATTCAACAGTGGACAAGCATGAGAGGTATTCAATTAGACCTTTCACCGACCTACTATTATAAAAGCAGGAGGCTGAGAAAAGTGCAGATGAATATCTTTGGTTGGAATGAGGAATGACAAAAACTTAGGAGTAGATCTGGATCCTGTTTTCTTGTTTTGTTCTCAGATGTATTTTTTCCTTTTTCTTTTTTCCAGGTCATTCACACGCAGGAGGTCCAGACAGAGAGCCAAGATCAGACCAGTCCCGCTGAGGCTCCGGTCCTTAGCGAGGTGAAGGACCTTCAGGCGGAGCTGCACGACAAGCTGAAGTCTCTGCAGCAACAGCAGGACACTGCACATGTCCTGGATGGTGACAAAGTAAGTGAAGCTGCCTTTCAGTTTCATCCCTTTGTCACCGTTGGATCTTTTTTTTTTAATGCAATGTGAATTTTGTCACAACACCTCTCTTTTCTTTCTCTATCAAAATGAATTTTTTTAAAGACCTTACCCTGCTTTGATTAGGCAATTTCAAACTCTAATTTCTCATCCAGCCTTCAAGCAAATTAAGGTCACTCTCAGTAGTTGGTGTGTAAGTTAGTACTTTCACCCCAAAGGAATTGTAAAAGTTTTAAAATGTTGATGACTGCTGTAGTTATAAATAATAAGCTCTCTTTTGAACTCATCGGTCTCTTTGGACAAGTTGGACGAGCAGAAAGCTAGTGTGGAGGATCTGCTGCGACGAGGGGGAGAGCTGCTGCAGCAAACTTCAGATGAAGAGCAAAGGGAGGAGCTGAGAATCCTGTTGATCCGTCTACAGCAGCAGTATTCCTCACACAGGGTGAGATGCATCAAAGGAATATATGTTGTTTGGATCATACTGTAAGGAGAAAATTTCTTTTTTGAACTGTAAAGTTTGTTCGTGTGTGTGTGCTGCCTACTTTAGGAGTTGAAGGTGGTACGAATCAGACAGATTGGAGGCTCTGTGGAATCTGCGTCAACTCAAACCATCTCAGAGCAGATTGGAGAGTTCCCTGCTGTGGTGAGGGACACACACCTACACACACACACACACCTACACACACACACACACGCATCCCCTCTGTTATCACTCACTCTCCTGTCTTCTGTGTTTTTCACCTCTTCCTGTGCAATGTAGGAGATGCCATCACTCCAGCAGAGTCACACTTCTCCAATCAGTCCCTCTGACTACCTGTTGTCCATCAACAAAACGCTCCTTGCCATGGCTGACATCGAACTGCTTCTGAACTCATCTGAGCTCAGCGGGGGACGTTTCGATGACATCTCAAGCCAAGAGGAGACGCTGAGGGTGGGTTTTTTCGTTTGTATAAGTTATTTCTCAAGACTTTTACACCCCAGAAATTAGGGAATGAAAAGGTCATCCAGGTGATCTTCTCATTATCTCTCTCTTCCGCCATGACAGTGACAAATCTTAAATCAAAGGTCATGCAGATTGACAAACCTGATTAAAAATAGATCGTAAAAGAATAAAGTTAATCAATCCTTCGTTTATATCTGCCATTCTTTTGAAGTTATTAGCAATCTATTCATAGTTTTTTATTATGTGAGAAGTGCAATAGCATGGAAGGTATGAAGAGCTCTGGAAAATGGCACCCAAATAGTTGTTATCATGAAGAAAGTAGTTATTTTGACTTTTTTCCCCCTCATTATTTTTCCTTTTTATTGCAAAATTTTCACTTTACATGTGCATAAAGAAGAAATCTTAACAAAGCCAGCTGTTTAATTCCTACATTTTTAAGCGGTCGAAATCGGCATCACTACATTATTTATGCGCACATCATAGAAAATATTCACCTCAATCAGTAAAGGAGCATTTTTGATACATTTATGGGCTATGAAGCTACTTTGTCATCCTTGAGCATAATTGAGTATTCTCTCCAAAAAGCCGGGGTTCACATTTTGGGCTTTCAGAATATGATCACCCTGAGCTATTACTTACACCATTACCTCTTCTTCTCTCTTTGTATTTATCTTTTTTATTGATAGAAAATAAAAGAGAATCTGGATGTCCAAGAAGAACAGCTCCTAAGGTTCCAGCAGCGCCCACTTTACAATAGGGACCCTTCTCCCGTTGAGGCCGACCAAATCCACGACTCCTTGGCGCAGCTCCACACCGAGTCGAACCGCATCTACAGAATGTTCAACGACCGCAAGAGGTACATGCACCAAGCATGAGAAAGAATTTTACAGGACAATCGCGAAGTTACCTGCTGTTATCAGAAGAAAATGTGTGTGTTGGGGGGTGCGGTTGGAGCCGCAGGGACCGTAAATGCCAGCTCATCAGGAGACAGTGTGGACAGATAAAGAGAGACACACACTGACCTTGATTACTATCAAAACAAGTCCTCAGGCATAAACAATCTCATGCCTTTTCAAATATTTACTCACTCATTCACACTCCAGCATGCAACCACACATGGCAACCTTGACCACCATCAACACAATTCCTGCGGCGTAAACAGTCATCATTTGCTGAGCACAGCACAAGCACAGGAATGAGCTAATTTTAAAGATTGCACACAACCGCTAAAGTACACCATCAGTAATCACAATAATAACCTGTGGGCGTCATTAAAAAAAAGAATCAAATTTATTTGTCAATTTTCTAATCCAAAGCTCATTTCCCCACCTCGCCTCTCTGATCTCCGATTTGTTGTGCTCTGAGAGATGCTGTTAGAGGAAATAACCCTCATGAAGACCATCAATGTGATAAAGATCTAGGATTTTTTTTTTATTAGCAGCTCAGGTAATCAGCCGCGCAGTCAGTGCTGATTTATTCTGCTGCGTCTCTGTGAACTTTCCAGAGTCATAAGGGTTCATGTTTGTTATTACATTCCTGGTGTTTAATAGAGGTCAACCAAGTCATTTCCCTTATCGTAAACCGTTGAATTCGCCAAAGGGTAACCTGGATTTTGCCAATGGAGAGGAGTGGACTCAAAGAGTTTTGTGGCCAATTTAAAACATGTTGATGCATAAAAAAGGACAGAATGAAGACCTCAGGTTTTAGTCAGTGTGAAAGTTCCCTGTCACCTGCATCCTTGTAATTTAGCGCTGGATCCAACAGAGGCAGGTTTCAACGACCTTTCATCCGTCACCCACGTCTTTCAGACTCAGGTCAAAGCTTTGAAAAGTCAGTGGGTTAATTCATACTAGCTCCTCTCCTGTCCTGGCTGTGTTTCAAGAAGATTTAGCTGCTAACTAACTACAACAACAAACCAACATCAAGAGCAGAGTCAGTTCAGGAGTCAAAGTTTGAAGTTTTGTAGACCAACATGACTGAGTAGAGAATCCTCATTGAGGTGTTAAGTACAATTTCAATCCTTCAAATTAGAAAATATCCAAATTGAACAAAACCATAAATGCAGGAAGGGAAGAAGGATAAAGATTTGGGGAAACATTTGGGAATGACTGGTATTAAGGGAGACACATGCAGAAACACTGGCATGCTCTCACATTTGCACCGCAATCTACCCTCGGTGTATTTGCCCTCTGTAGGTGTTGTACATTATACACACAACCATATGGTAACTAAAGCTAACAACATCAGTAGTGAAAAGTAGTATATTATATATGTAAGTATATAACAGAGGTTTTATCTATCATGCCTTTGAGCGCTGTGATTGTTCTTCAGTCCATACGGAACAATTAATCATTCTTGATTCTGCTGCAGGAATGTAAAAATCGCTTCTGAGGAGTGGAGCCAGTTCCAAGGTGAAATGAATGAGCTGAGCCAGTGGCTGAGTGATACAGAGATGCTGCTGTCTGAGAGCATCGGCCCAGACGGAGAGCTGGACTTGTACTCTGCAAGACAACACCAGGAGGTTGGTGGAGGATAAAAAGACGTGTGAAATGTTTTTGATACTTTTTTTGTTACTTTTCACATTTATGAATGGACCCAAGGAACAAGAGAAGCCAAAGAGAATATTCATGATACCATCAGGGGCTCCTGAGTGTAATGAAAACTCCTCACATGTCATTTCAAAAGTCCTTTGTTGTTCAACGAATTGGTGCCCTGAATAAGTCATAGTCCTGATTAAGGGAATTGGGTTACCCGCTAATAATTTGTGAAAGTTTACAAAAATGCATTCAATATCCTTGTAATTTCAAGAAAATTGCACTCTAGAGTACCCAAAAGGAACAACTTGCAAAAGTTAATAAGGAACACCGATTAAAATTTTTCACAAAATTTAAAGTCAGACAATTGATAAGAGTTAATATAACTTACAAGCAACTGCTATGAAAATGTACCAGACTTTGATCCAAATTTCTGAATGTTCCAAGTGAAAATTGATCTTAAAATTCTTGAAAAATACACCAATTTTTCCATTTCAAATTTCAAGCCTCCAGATTCATGAAAGATTTCTAAACTTTAACATTTAAATTAAATTAAATTAAATTAAAATTGAATTCAATATTCTATGACAGAAATATCAATGTGAAATACTTTTACGTTTTTTTCTTAATATCTGATTCAAAATCCAACAGTTTACCAACATTTGCTTTCAACTTTCTCAAAAATATATGAAATAATGATACAAAGTTACTGGACGTGTTTGAGTATGATATGGATTCAAATTTCTTGAAAATGTACATCATTCTCATTGTACATTTCTGAAAGCCTCCAAATCTAATCATATATTTCCAGATAGTTTACAAAAATTCATTTCAAAATTCTTGAACTAAAAATTAAATTTAATGCAAATTTCTGAAAGTAAACATCTACATAAAAGATTCATTTTTATTGATATGATATGATTTTAATTACTGATCTTTTGATTTATCATCCATTTGCTCATGTTCTGAAGATTTATACCATTTCATAATAAGTTACTGTTATACTTGTGATCATTTGTTATCTTTATTTGTAATATAATCATAATTCTCATGCTTCTACTCCTTTTATCATTTACATTATGAACGTGAACCACTACCATTGTAGACTCCGTTTTCCACATGTTTACAAACTCAGAGCAACATTATTACCTCCACTGGCTGCTGAGGTTATATGTTTGAAATATAAGGAGCTGAATGGTTGGAATGTTACACAGAGATAATTGCATTTTAGCCTTGAGGGAAAGAAACAGGAGCTATAATGTACATGAAATAAACAAACACACTGCACACTTAAGTGTTCATTATGCGGAGTAAAAATTCGAGAAATGAGCTGTAACATGAGAGGGGTGTCTCATTTGCCTTTGTATGATTACCATAGCAATTTCATCCTTGTTGGGAATGAAATCTTTTATACCTGCTGTTTTTTCACTAACAGCATCATCACCATTTACACCTTGATTTCCAAAGTCTGAGCTCTATCTTTCTGTCTAGCCCTTGTGTATGTTTTCACACTCGCTGGGAATAATACAAGGAATTGAGCGGATGGGAACCAGCATCAATTAGCTGACTCACCTTTTAGCAGACTTTACAAGCACTTGTCCTACTTTACGGGTGGGGCTTGGCAAGTCAGGTCTGTTAGCGAAAGTAGAGATTTGGCAGCTTAATCCAGAAGTGCCACAAATCACACCAGTGTGTCAATCAGAGATTTGCTTTGAGAGATGGACTTAAGCAAGGGATTTGGCGCTTTAGTCATGAGGCTTTGATTGATCCCTGATTTCACCTTTTTTTCTGACTCTTGTTCCATTTTGTTTGTATTGCAGGAGCTGGAAGAAGGTGTTGCCAGGCGTAAGCGCGACATGAGCTTTCTTACCAGCACAGGGGAGTCTATTATTGAGGAGCTGTCTCCCCCTGATAGAGCCCTGCTTCAGGACAAGCTGGACACCCTTAGTCAGCGTTGGAGGGTCGTCAATCGAAAAGTTCTTGAGCGACAGAGAAGGTAACATAATCTAGTAAACACACAGGACGAACATCACATATGCACTGACAGGTTAAGTGCATGGGTCAAATTCTAATCACAGATGGGAGAGGATAACATTTGGTTTCAGGGTAAGATGCGGTGAACATTGCCAGTTTTTGTTTCTTTATCAGCGTCCGCCAGCTGAACACTATCAGTGTGGTCAATCAGTCTATAACAGTAATTTAAATGTAAATTTCAGGATTAGGCCTGCAACCTGCAGGAAATAGAGATTCTAATCTGAGAACATAATGAAAGTGTGTGTTTGTGTGTGTTTGCAGGCTGACTGGAGGAGACCCAGCCCTGTCAGACCTGGTAAGGAGACGTGAGGAGCTGGCCGTGTGGCTGCAGCAGACAGAAAATGCTGTCAGCTCCTTACCTGTCACTGCCACTGATGAAAACCTCAGAGAGCTCAAGGTACGGCGGCTCTGGAAACACACACAGGAGGTTGAGTGAATCCTGAGAGACTGTTGTTTGTCTTCCAGAGCTTGGTAGAGTCAGCTTTTTTTTTGTTTTTTTTTTTCCACGGTCAGCTCTGTGAATGTACTTTTCTTTGCTCTTATTCCCTGTTTTCTTCACTCTCAGACAAGTCTCTCCCTGATGTCACTCACAAGCAGAAACCTGTCAAACCTGCAAACACACAGAAAAAACCTCGCAACTTGAGTTTTAAACAATGCACTTTGTACAAGGAAATCAAATCCCGTCTTTTCTCCTGCCTGACAGACTCCTCCCTGTAGAGAGACATAAAAGAAAGTACAATGACTTATTATATTTATGTGCCTAGCCAGGGACTGCTCACAGCTGACCTTCACAGTAACGTTCTTGTACTTATTGTGCTCTCTTTTGTCAATACAGAGCTTAATCAATCCATCTTTGTAATATTAAAGGTCAGGGTTGTTTTTTTTTTCCCTTTCCAGGCCCTTGCTGAGGAAATGGATGCAAACAATGAACGCCTCGGGTGGTTAAATAAGCACGCCCCTCAGATCCTGTCCAGCTCCAGTGTGAGCCCCCAGAGCCGCGATGAGCATGTGGGCAAATTGAGAGTAATTAACCTCAACTGGAGCAAGGTATGACTGTCACAAACCAACAGCTGTGACATACAGAATAAACCCAATTTTTATTGTCTTTTTTTCAAATATAAATCATGATTCTTTTTTCTTTTTCTAATTTTTTTTTAAATTTTTAATACCATGATGACATCAGTTTGAACACTTTTCAGTGGTTTGATGACTCCCTTTTTCTTCATTCTTTTCTTTTTTTTGTGTAGTATTAACAAACATGAAACAACAGACAACTCTCTATCAAAAAGGAATAAGAAATTACAATCAGAGAAATTACTCAATTATTCAAGGGGCACTGGCACCTGTTTTTTAATTCTGACAGAAAAGTCTAAAAAATCAGAGATTTCAGTCAAAATTTGGAAATTTATGTCAGAATTCTAAGATTAAAGTCTTAAAATTAACAAGAAAAGTCATGAGATAAAGGTCTGAATTTTTGACTAAGGGTTTGAAATAGAGAAATGTTATGAAAAATTCTGAGATTTATAGCAGATTTCTAGACTTTAAATCCTACTATACTGAGATGTTTGTTAAAAATTTAGCTCTTAAAATGTGAGATTTAAATCATTATTTTGAGATTAAATTCAGAATAGTAAGATAAAGGTTTTGATTTAGAGACTTATGTCAAAATTTTGGGAAATGAATCCAAACAATTAAACTTTTTTCATAAATTTTGATTCTAAGTCAATATATTGAGAACATTTCCCAACTATGAAGTTAAGTTGTTCAGAATCAGTGCAGTCTTTTACACTTTTCTATGCCAAATATGCAAAAGTAACCTGTTAATAACTGTCTGTGACTTTGAATGAGATGGATAGGTTTAATGTTTTTACACTTTTTACAGAATTGTGATAACCACATCATTTCCTGGCCTCCTTATCTTGCTGCTTTCCTGTTCCCTTTTATACCCCTTTAGTTATTGAGCCCTTTTTAAAACCAAAAAGAAGCGAGCTTGCAATAAAACACATAAGCAAAACTTATTAAACTATGTTTTTAAGAAAGAAAACAAACTGCAAATAAATGCAATTTACATCTCTTTTTGTCCTGCAGGTGACTCATGAGTTGCTGGACAAAGTTGGTGAGGTAGAAGCCAACCTCCAGAGTCAGGCGCAGTTCCAGGACAGGATGAACAGACTCACTGACTGGGTTGTGGTCACACACCAGACAATCGTAACCCGAGGCCTAAATCCGAGCCAAGCACTGGTAGATTGTCTTTATGAGTCACAAAAACACAAATTAACTAACTTTTTGTGAACAAACTAGTTTCCTAAAACGGTTCTTTATCTGTTGCAGGCTCTGGAGGCCTCCATGAGGGACAGGAAGAGAGACCTGGAGGATCTGTTGGCTCATTCAATAGATCTACAGAGACGACAGCAGCTGTTACCTCAGGAGAAGGTCCCTGCTTTTTCTCTTGCGTGATTTAATACAAAAATATTTACTTAGTACCTAAATACACTAGATTGCTCTAAAAGAACAGCACCTTTAATCAGCAAATCTGATGTCATGTACTTTATTAAACTGTATTGGCAGTTTTAGTGAAATTCAAACACAATTTGTTGCCTTACACTGATTTTTTTAATGTGTGTTCCTGTGTGTGCATTCATATTTAGATGAAGGTGGAGGAGCTGGCAGCTAACTGGAAAGCTCTGGATGTTCGACTGAGGGAGTCTCTCCAGCCTCCTGTCTCCCCTTGGAGGCAGCACCAGCCACTTGGTGAACATTCCTATAATATTTAAACTCATGATTTCTCTCCTTTCTGCCTCACTAACTGATGAAAAGTCTCAACAAGATCCTAATGAAGTGTTCAGCCTCTAATGAGACGAAGGAAATTAGATATTGGATCATTAACAGGGAATAAAAACCCGTTTTAAAGGCAGGTGCTGATTTCTTATTGTCCTCGCTAAATTTAGAACATGATGAAATAACAAATAAGAGGTGTGTAACAAAGTCCTGGTTGTGTAAGAGTAAAACAAACCCCAGTGCCTCATTCATCATGATTTGGTGTGATGCCACTTCCTCCTGAGAGCTATCTGACAGCACCTCCTCTCTCCCCCCACATCTTTAATGCTCGTTGCATCATTTCCTTTTAATGAACTCTCAATATGTCAACACAGCCTTCCCCTGAGTTCCCTGCTCTTGTTATTTCACCGCCTCTCCAGTGTCTGCGGTCCCCTCAGCCGTGCAGATGGCCAGCTTGGTGAGCGAGGACCCACACCACCAAACCCCACACACGCCGGACACCGTGGCGCCCACCGACCTCAATGAGACGGCCACCGAGCTGGCAGACTGGCTGCTGCTCATCACACAGATGCTGAAGTCTAATATTGTCACTGTGGGGGACACGGATGAGATCAGGACCACTATGGGACGACTTCAGGTAATACTGAGGGAGGCTGATAAGCCCTTTGTTATGGAATAAAACTACTTTTTATCAAAATGAAATAACCTAATATATTCTTTATCTGACTTTCTGTGGCATGTGTTCGCTTTTTGCTCTGCCAGGTGACAAAGAATGACCTGGAGCAGCGACACCCCCAACTTGAAGACATTTTCACCCTGGCACAGAACATCAAAAACAAGACATCTAACCTGGATGTGCGCACTTCAATTACTGAGAAATGTATGTATATTTTACATTATTTTGTCTTTCAAATTTTTTATCTTGTCTCCAATGTTGGCTTTTATGCTTCTTTTGGTTCCCACCTGAAGCATCTTAACTTGCATGGTCATAAATAAGGGGCAATCTTAATAGTTAAATGAGGAAGGGTCTGCGACCTTATAAAGGATAAGAATAAGAGATGGTTCAAGAATAAATGTATCTTGAGGAGGTTGTTTTTGCAGATCTGAACCCTGACAGAGTGAGCAGGACTGTGATACAAATTTACAAAAAATTGCTACCTAATCAATAAGTTTACATACAGAATGGTCTTTCATGTTTAAAGTTTGAGCTGTGTGTAAGCCTGCTAGCTTAGCTAAACTTTCTTAATGAATTAACAAACAGGAGTAATGGTAACTGGCTTCATGCATGGTCGCACAGTTTTGATACAGAGTAACAAAGTGAAACAAGGGCTCACAGCTTCTGATTATTTCTTTTGTCCGAGTTGATCACTTTCATCCATTAATCAGTCCTGAAACACTTCTCTGTCTGTGGGTCTTGAGCTTTTAGCTAAGCAGCCTCCCAACTCTGGAACGCTATACCACAAACTCTGTTTCTGATGCTTCTCACAGATTCGAATTACTCCTAAAATCTCACTTTTTCAAAGCTACATACTTACTGCAACCACACGACGAATCATCTTTTTGCCTTTCTGATCATATGTTGTGGTCTTTTGTTGCATGTTGTTTTTAATGTTGCCCTTGCATCCATGCACATGTTAGGTGTTTCACAACTGTTGCATGTGACTGTTGGAAAATTGAAAATTCAAGAGGGTGTTATACAGTCATGGACCAACAAATCATTATATTCTCTTCAGGTCTGATGCGTATACCAAGTTTGCTGAGTTTTGGACCAAATGGAAGGCATACAATTTGGGGCTGATTTGTACATCAAAATGGATAGATAAATAAATAGATAAATGAAAACATTGCAAGAGGTTACAACAGGGTCCCTGGTGACTTAGCCACAGTTTCAAGACAAGAGGGGCCTTGCTGAGCCTTTGGTCGGAATCAGGCCCTAATAATGAATGTTGCTATAACGTACTGACCAATTAAAATCACATTCTCGCACAGCCATATGATGTCTTTTCACATTTCATCTCAGTATTTCAGAAAATATGGAGCATATTTTCAACTAACTTGTTTTATATTCATTTACTGATGTTGTACTGACCGTTCCCTTTATTACGGTACCCTCACTTCTTTTCATTTTCAATGTCACCTATGTTGTACCCATCTCTCTCTGTCACTAGTGGAAAGGGTACGCAGTCAGTGGGACAGCACTCAGCATGGTGTTGAGGCACGACTCCAGCAGCTGGACAACATGATTGGCCACAGCAACCAGTGGGAGGAGCATAGGAGGGAGGTGAATGCTCTGATCGGGCACACCGAAGGACGATTTCACAACCTTCTCCAGCAGACCAGAGATCCCCTGACTAAACAGCTTGCTGACAATAAGGTTAGAGAGTGTCACTGCTGAGCTTCAAACATGTCCTTCTGTATCCCCGTCATTGCAGTGAGGGAAATTGCCTGGATGGATAGGGAAATCTTAACACTGAACCAAACTTTCTGAACTATTAGGAGTCCTTTGTACAGCTTTATAACTCTGTACAAGGTGGAAATAAATAAATTACCTCTCTAGTCTCACTTTGAACCTTAATAACATTCTCAAACCCACATCATCCATCATTTTAATTTGAAATGATGACTCCCAGAGAGTTTCTGGAAACAAATTATACCCTATGATTGTGCATGACTTATTACAGGCAGCTAACACTAGGGGGCAACTGAGTTCAACAGAATCCAGCATGTGGAGCCTGATATCTGCTTGTGCTTTGTGTGATCTTGTAATGATGAGTGATCATCCACCTAAAATAATGCAGTGTACCTGTTTTTGTGTTCGCAAAACAGGAGCCTAAGGGTCAAAAAGGGATGGTTTATTCGTTAAGGCTTAATTTAAAGTAATAATGTGGCCTTATGAATAATCGTCGCCTCTTATGTAACCCTCTTAATTAAGCAGAGGTTAGACTAACAATGTCAGAAGGCTTAGCAGAAGAAAAACAAATTCCATTGTGTTCCCAGGGCCTGAAGTTTAATTTAAATGCATTTAGTTGAGATACTAGGTCATTAATATTCTTGCAAAGCAATTTGTCTAACTCAAGCAGATACCAGGGCACAATAAAGAGAAAACAGTGCATGCAAATAAATAACAAACCTTCCAGAAAATATTGCCGGCAGCGCCCTTCGCAGTGACACAAGGAGGCTCAGTCACATCTGTCACACTCCCAGTGTCACCGTGATCCTAAGGCCCCCATGCTGATCGTTTTACAGGCGTTCCTCCAAGACCTGGGCCGAGGCCAAGCTGCAGTTGCGGCCTTCAACGAGCTGTCCAATCATCTTCTGCAGGAGTATTCTACTGACGACACGCGCAGGATTAAAGAGGTCACAGATTCACACAGCGCTGTGTGGAACAGCATCAACAATAGGTGATTATGAACTCACCTGTGATCCTGTACTTACATGTTGACTGTGTATCATGATGGGCTGATGTATCTGCCTGTGCCTCGAGGCTGTGTGAGGAATTTACAAGTGATACTGAAATAGCTCCGCTTTTGTATATTTGCCCTTGCATGATCAACAGTTTAAAATGAGATTGGCAGTGGTTTAGTCAAACATTTCTAAATGCTATTTCTCAGTGTACATGGTTGTACTCATGGTAAATAGTCTTTATTCCTGAAAAATACTGCCAATTCCAGATCTCCCCCACAGCACATTACAAAGAGGTGTTGCAAAGCTGTGCTTAATTCTGAGCTCTGATTGGTCACTAAACTTCAGTGATAAAGAAACAGAGTAAAAAGGTTGAAGGCTTTGATAGAGGAAGAAATGTCAACAGAAGTCAAGGAAGACTTGAATGCTGCACACAGGAGATAAGGGAGAGCTCGAAACTTCAGTGACGTGCTGTGGTTATTTTTGCAGTCTTCTTCACCTTTAGTGGTGATATTCAGTTTATTGTGAGTCATTAATATCCAAGCAGATAGATTTCTGAAAGGTTGCAGAGTTTGTTGTTGCAATGGCAGCGCTATTAGTTGCAGATATAATATTTTTTTTCAGTTCTGCAGTAACAACCTGCTTACTACCCATTATTCCTATTTTCATCAACCGGCTAAAACAGAAACCCCAGAATGAATCAAGTGCAGCATCAAGAATGAAGCTTGGAAGAATGGTCAAGCTCTTACTGCATCAGAGACTCAGGGCTTTTCTTGATGCTCACTTCATTTGGTCTGGGGTTTCAGTTGGAGCTGGTTAGGCTGCTGGTTCCTCCTCCCCAGATCTGGTTTGTGAGTTGTGATCAAGAAATGAAGTAGAAGACACCTTTGAGAATCAAGCCATAGCTGTACCTGGCTAAGGATGCTAAAGTGAAAGCTTGTTTCCATTTCTTAGCAAACCCAGCCCTCAAAATAAAAGCCCGAACCAGTTCAACAAACAAAAAAGCACAATAAGTAAAGAAACCATTGATCATAGTGTTGATAAAAATAGGTTAATTTGTTTTAATACCTTTCACCTCTTAAAGAAGTAATTTACGTGAGTATTTTCCATTCCTAGTTGTCTCATATTGATGCATTCTTTTTTGGCAGTGCGAGTGACCGTCACGCTCAGCTGGACAGTGACCTCAAGGGTCTACAGATGTCCCTCAGGGAGCTCGAGTCCTTCCTCAAATGGCTTCAAGAGGCAGAGACAACTGTCAATGTTCTGGCTGATGCCGCCCAGAGAGAAGACCCTTCACAGGAGTCTGCCCACACCAAAGAGCTGAGGCGACAACTGGAGGTAGGGCTGTAAAAGACGCTCATGCTGTGTGTGTGTAATCTATTCGCAGGTGCAAGCCCATTATCTCAGTGTCATCCTTCATTAACACAGCCTTCACCAATTGAAAAGAGGCAGAGCATGTGTGTGTATATAGATATGTGTGTGAGTGTGAGTGTGTGCTGGAGCTGCTGGTTTTAGGTGTGTGAATGGGAGGGCAAGCAGAGGGCAGGTGAGTGCTTGTATGCACCGAGCGTGGCTCATTGATCCCCTTGTCCAATGCTGCTTAAGAATTCTGTGAGTGTGTGTACGTGTGTGTGTGTAGGTTTGTGTGTGTTTGCACCCACAAGCTTGTCATTTGCAGAGACTTTTCCTCAGAGATCAGTTGACGTACGTCATCTTGAGCTTTATGTAACGTTTTAAAACCAAAATCACTTCACCTCAACCTTTCAGAAGACAAAAAGTATGAATAAGCTTCTTTTTGGAACATTGTTCTGTGAAGCCTTTCACTGCCAGTCCTCTCATGTCTTAAAGATTTCACACTCAAGGGTGTCCATTTTCTCAACCTTGTTTTCTTTTAGAAATGATCAATGATTTGCGATGTTAGAGTGCACTCAAGTCCTTGTCCTTGAGAAAATGCTGCAGTGTGGTAAATCTTTTAGAAAGAAAGGTTTTGCTTAAATAATAACATCCTTTGTTACATTTTCATGAATGCCGGGCTGGTTCTATTCCCATTTGTGCCAGATTATTAAAAAAAACGGGCCAAGGTCATGGAGAAAAATGACATCGAATCATTGCATGAGTGCCCACAAAGACTTAAGAGAATTCGTTTCTTTAGTGCTAAGGTGACGGAAGGAGTTTCTTGTCGCACATTCTGAGATCTGGCTGGATTTAGCTCGGTACAGTAATCTGTATTTGTTGTATCGAGCACAATTAATCATTATGAGCAGAATTTCAAAGGGTAAGTTCTTCATACTATTGTATTTCCATTTCTAAGAAGTCAGTCACAGTCATCTCAAAGGTTAAGTGTGTGGTAAATGTTAGAAAGTATAAGAGATAAAGTTTAAGTATCAGTCAGAGGATAACAGATCAGTGCATCTCTCTGAATCAGTCAATGGACTCTGCCTTCACTTGTTTTTTTCATGAGCTCATTTCCATCCCTTTGTCTCACTAAGAGTGATGGCACCCAGGCCTAGAAGGTGGGATAATGAAACAGACTTTGAGCTACAGAGGACGTGTGTTGACATAGAAAGTTGACTCCCCAGCTCTATTATTAACTCACAATGACTGCTCTGCCACTGCTGGGTGTCGAGCTACTTTAATCACAATTTTTGGCCACAGGCTGCTGTCAGTCCAACTGCTGTTTTCATATCAAGCCTACAGTTACTAAATAATGGGACACAGTGACACATACAAATGAGGCACATTAATGAAGTTCCTGAAAATGCAGAGGCACAGCTCCAACCATGCTGATATGTGATGCAGTAATGATGGACCTGGCTGCATGTGTCTCTGACTTTTGTTCGGAGCAAACTGTCTGCAGGAAAGTTAAAACCATGTTGGTGTGCTATGAATCTTTTTCTTTTGTTTTGCCTGGACTGCGTTGAATCATTCATCCCTTGTGTTTGTCTGTAAAGCAGCCAGGAATTGAAAGTTTACTATCACTTAACATTACATCTCTTTACAAAAGGGAACAGCTAATCGTAGCTGGGATCTTTGGAGTTATGTCTTTTTTCTTAGATTGGAAACTTAAAGAGGAGGTTCTGTACTCACCTATGTTTTAACGATGGATAATGCTGGATATCCAAACATATTCACGTTGTAGAAATCTCTGAATCTGTCTGTAAATTGCTCAAATGACCGTTCTAAAAATATGACTAGCTCTTTCCGAGATCTTTCAAAGACAGAGAACTTTTTGAGATAATGAGCCACACATAAGGCTCTCCTAACTGGCTCAAGTTGGCTTCCATGGTGACATTTCCCTAGCCTTGTACCTAACAGGCCTCTGTAAGACAGGCCAATCAGAGGGAAGGGGTTTGTTGGGCTGGGGGCCTTAAAAAGACAGCGGATGAAATAAAGGTTTTCTAAAACACCAGTGCTAGAAAATGGAAATCTTTAGAGCTAGAGGGACAGCACCCCCTCTTTAAAGTATGAAGGTGAGAGCCGGTAGGTGTGTCTAGCAAATCATAAGATGTCAATAATGAGCAGTGTGCTCCTGCCAGCTTAGAAACAGTTGGCACATGGAACAACCCGTAGTTAAAACATGTTTGACTCCATAAAATTAAACTCTACGTTATGTTTTGTCACATTGCTCACTCATAAACAGAGCTGGGATGTGATTTTTGTATTTATAACCATTAGGCTATACAATGTTTCTGAACCGTTAAGAGGTGTAACAGCAGAATTATGCAGAAAAGTCACCCTCGCCTGGGGCTAAAGCTTTTATTAAGCCTAGCTGTTACATGTTTGACTGTTGGCATTTGGATGAAGCCTTCTCGCATATGTTGACGAAAGCAACGTGGGCAGCAGAGGCTTATTACATCCTACAGCGTCTTAGTGGAGACCTGGTTCTGACAGCGCCATTAAGACTGATCTACCTTTTTATTCATGTGAAGCAAAGTCAATACTGTGTAGAAAATGGACTCTGTGGCCTGCTAAACCTTGTCTAAACAGAGCTCTTCAATAAGCTCATCATGATCCCTTCTCACACCAACTCTGTGTGTATATCTGTGCATGAGCCTGTTGGTAAATGACGATTACTCTGGCCGGCTGGGTCTGTAATCTGCATGTCGGTTTAAAGGCATTTCTTTGAATCCCTTTCCCCTCCCTGCTTTAGTCTCCCTTCAGCTTTAAAAAAAGACAAGACGCTGGAACCTTGTGTGGTGTTGCAGACACAAGTGCTACGAGACAAGCAAACCACTTGTATATTTGTGTCAGGTTGTGCTTATTTTAAATGTATGACTCATATTTACGGGGGAACTATCTGTGAAAAGCGTGCTGCACTTGGGTGATACAGAGGTTTTCATCCTCACTTCAAATAAATGCCTCTTGCCTTGTGGTTTGGAGAAAGAAAGAGAGTATTTTTCAGCACCACTTCAAATAAAAGTCAACAGAGAGACTCAGAGACAACAAGAACAGGTTTAGTATATCCACCTGTGTGTGTAATACTCTGTGGTCAGTAACTTTGCAGAAGCTGAGCTGGTGCATTTATGATAATCTCTGCTGATTGTGCACCCGCTCTGATTTGACACGACTCTTTGATTCTCCGGCCTTTCTTGTCTCCTTTCTCTTTACACGTTCCCTCTGGTTCTTGTGTGCTCCATTCTCTGGAGATTTACCCGTTTTCTGTCGATAAAAATGCTTAAAAAGGCTTTTTGTCTTCCCTTGACCTTTCCATCCCACCCTCTCTCCCACTGTTCTACTTTACTCCCACTTCTCCTTTTAGTTCCGGTAAATCCACTGAGCATGCTCCTACCCACTGTTCTCCTGGTCCATTACACAGATATTTAAATTTAGAGCAGTCGACTCGACTAGTGGTAAGAAAACACTCAGAGATCAATCAAAATTTAGCACAATTTACTTGGTGTTAAGATTAAAGCCTGCTGTCACCAGGACACACACACACTTTAGGTGATACTTTCTTGACTGTTGGAGCATTTTGAATTGAAATCAACACATCAGCATAATCCTCTGAGAGTCCACTTATGTGACATGCTAAACTTCATC
Source organism: Thalassoma bifasciatum (assembly GCA_008086565.1). Classification (NCBI taxonomy): domain Eukaryota; kingdom Metazoa; phylum Chordata; class Actinopteri; order Labriformes; family Labridae; genus Thalassoma; species Thalassoma bifasciatum. The sequence continues at coordinate 147,783 of RPOG01000753.1, read as the reverse complement.
ACATTCGTGACCAGTGCGGAAATTTCTTTTTGGTCATATCAAGTCAAATCTGTAGAATTGATTCAAATTATGAGACAAGCAGTCAAACTTTGAGACAAACAGTCAAATTTTGAGACAAACAGTAAAATTTTGAGAAAGAGCAGTCAAAATTTTGACATATGAAGTGACATATTGAGATAAAAGGTTGGAATTTTGAGACAAAAAGACAGTATTTTATGATAAGTGACATATTGGAATAAAAGGTTGGAAATTTGAGACAAAAAGACTATTTTATGATACAAAGTCAAAATTTTCAGACATTTGTGTGCACATTCAAGACATTATTAGAAATGGTCACACTATTTTAACATAGCTTTTGCCTTAAAAAAAAAAAAAAAAAAAAAAAAAAGCAGAAAAATAAGTAGTTTCCATTTCTGCCTAAAGCCTTCTCACCAACATTGGCATCTGAAAACCTCCGACCTGTTGACTCCGCTCATTATGCCAGTTTTTTGGCAGCACAGTGTTTCAACCAATTAAATCGTACAGTTCCAAGCCCTTCTGCATTGGTATTATTTCTTGCAGCTGTGGGTTGCCAATTTGGCAAAATTGTTGCATGTACCTCCTGTGAAGAACTTCGGATTGCCAAAGCAGAGTTGATGGATGGATATCAGCTTCTTTGCTTTGGCAGAGAGGAGACAAAACAAAAGGGGATCTGGTTGTAGCTAAAGTTAAAACATTTCAAAGTTCTCTGTTTTCCTCTCTCTGGTGGCACCTGTGGTGATGTGTGGTAATCACAGGGGTGATTCGGGACTTTGTTGGTGTTCTCCTGGCTCAATTGCAACATTGTTACCTTGTATTGCAATTTCAGGGTGACTCAAAAATCTTTGTCTTTCAAAATACATCCAAAATGAATAATTTATTATTGTAATGATTTCCTTTAAACACATCCTCTTAAGCCCCTAAGGCTCATCATTTTGACTTTCTTGTCATAACCAGATATGAATTCCTTAGTTATAAAATGTATTCATCAGTCTTGCTCAGTTTGTTTCATCATTCCTCATGTTGTGGAAGTGTTCTGATTGTCTGTAAATTACATCACCAAATAAAAAAATATGCAGGTACATTTACTTCCAGGAACCTTAGTCTTGAAATAACTCCTCCCTTTTTCTAACTGTATTATATGCGTGCATCTCATTTGTGCACCAGCTTCCTTCTCTCTCACTGTTACTCTTGCTCTCTCGCTCCTCCGCTGCCTCTCTCTGCCGGTCTCTCGCTCATTGATCTGTTTGTTGCCTCGCGTAATGTCATTGTCCCTTCACGGTGGAGTCAGTGTTTGTCGTTGCTGCTTTTGATCTCTCTCTCTGTCCTCTGTCCTTCTTTTCTTCCCCCCGCTCGTCTTTCTCTGTCCTCTCACTCCTTCCCCCTCTCCCTGTCTCTGGATCAGCGGCAGTAAAAAGTGATTGGACCAGCTTCTCCTGTCCTCATCCTGTGCAACTCGTATCCTCCTCTCCTGCTCTCTTCTCTGCTCGCTGTCACTTTACTCTCATCTTTGTCATTTTCTTCTCTTCTCTTCTTCTCCATAATTTCCTTTTCCTCTCAGTCACCCTCCTCTCACTCTGCAGGGTGCCGTCACAAGTGATTTGTGTGATTCTCTTCTTCTTCTTCTTCTGCGGTCGGGGTTGCGCGTGTGAATGTCCGCGTGGAGGAGAAAGTGAGTGTCTCGTCTTGTCCTGCTCGCCTGCAACATTGTGCGAGTGTGTGTGCATGCTGAGGGCTGTGAGAGTGTTTGTAAAGAGAGAGAGTGTTGCGTGTGTGTATGTGTGACAAACACAGGGGCATGCTGAGCTGAGTACGCTCCAAAGTGTGTGTGTGTGTGTGTGTGTGTTTAGTTTCTCTCTCTCTCTTTCTGTGTCTGTGCATGTGTGTGTGTGTGCTCATCACGTCAGCTTGGCTGGGGTCTGGACGGCAGGCTAGGGGAGAGGGAGAGAGGGTGAGGGAGAACAATATGAGCGTGGTAGGGCAGTGCTAGCATGCGGACCAGGAGCAGGCTGCTGCAGAGTTGTAGCAGTCTTAAGATGATGGCCATGGTCCGGACCTCCCTCCAGAAAGTGGTGGTCTTCCTACACAGGCTCCAGAGGATGGCCATCTCCTCACCGCGCTACCAGAAACTCTGCAAGGTATGTGAACTTCTGGAGAGAGAGTGAGACAGCTGAAGGATGAAGAGTTCTGCTTTTATTTTTCTTCTTTTCACTGGAGAGAAATCAGTTTTAAACTTTGACTTGTTTGTGTCCTTTATGAGAATTTGTTGTAATTTACTTGTGATGTGTGTGTATCAGAGTCAGCTTCTGGATTAGTTTTAAGGTTAATTTTCCTTTAATGACAGGCAGAACGAAAGTTTTTGCTGTTTTGTGCAGGTTTTCAGTGCAAAACCTGACCCCTTATCCATCTATCCTCACCTCATCTATTGTTTTCCTGTTTTTTTTCTGTCTTTTATTCATGAGGCAGGTTGCCAAGACTTTGTATTCATGCTGGTGTTGTTTGCAGAAATCCTGTCACATCTACCTCGTGACATTCTGAAACCGTCCTGACTTTTTGACTTTTTGCACTTTTGGCATCTTTTCTGCAGAACAAACAACTCCAACTGTGAATCTTTGTTGTGGCATGTGCGCATACTTTACGCTTCCAACTATAGACTGTCAGTGGCTTTAAAGTGTTGCATGCATCAATAAAGTAAGAAAGGCATTGAAAAGTATGTCTCGCTGTATTTCATGGTGTGTTGTACTCTGTGGTTTACGTTCGCACGAGGCAGCTTAAACTGTGTTTGAAAGAAGAATGCTTGTGTACCTCTGGGAGAATTGTAGACAAGACAACTGCCTCACATAATTATGCATGAAGAGTTTTTGAAAAAGAGGGTAATCTTCATGTTCATGTAAAAGCTCCATCACTCTGCCCTGTTTTCACCTGGGAGGAAACACCTGCTGGTCTCTGCTGGATTTACTGATGTTTTGATCATCCCAGTCTTTCCTGTCCCGTGTGCTCAGAAAGAGAGAGAGGGAGAGAGAGAGCAGAGGGAACCAGCTGTGTAGATCTGACAGAGTGAGAGGCAAAAACATCTGAGTAGTTTCTGACGGCTCGCCAGCATCAATCATGCCTCGACAAACATGTGGTGGTTGGACTTAATCCACTCGTAATCCATAAACCCTTCTCTTCTAAGTGCTTAACTCCGAATCCATTGAATGCAGTTTGCTAAAGCGTGAGCACGTTTGTGGCGCTCTAACTTTCCTTTTTAAACATTTTGCAAGCGTGGTTTTGTTCTTAAAGAGTAGAGAAGGGATTCAAGGGAGAGGGAATAAACAGAGCATTTGGCATTCATAATTTTTTCAGCCTCTCTCAGGTTTTTTTTTTATCAGATCCCAGGCTCCTGCCTCTGCGTGTCGAGGCAGCTCTGGGCTAAATGTATGAATCAGATCCCTCCTGAAGCTTCGCGCGTGTACAGCGTCTGCAACACCAACGCTTGTCCCCTCTATTGTTAAAAACTCATTCAACTCTCACAAATGTCTCTTCCGTTCAGCCATCCTTAGCAGCGAGCACTTCCTCCTTACCTGGCAGAAGGAGGCATCCGTCATACCACACTCGATTACCCTCCCATGGGTTGCATCACTCACTCGGGCTTTGTTTGGCCTTCCCTCAGGGGAATCAGTAATGCCGGGCTTGTCCTGCCTCCCTGGGGTGTGTTCGCTTTCTGCCAGACTGTAACAGTGACTTCCCAGTGATGGATTTGCTCGGGGCTCAACCTCTGGGGTCTGGTCATTCTTTCTGCTTCAGAACAGTGCTTGTCCTGAAACAGCCTGACTGTTTTTTGTCTGATTCAGTATAACAAGCACGAAAATAACCCAGTGCTTCTTCTTAATCAGGTTTGTAATGATTTAGTGTAAATCAAATGGCTGTAATTACTGTAAGCGAGCTTTAAATCTGATATTCATCATCTTCCTGGAAAACTTACTGAGTATTCTGTTACTGAAAGAAAAATCAATAGCATTCAACCGAATCAACTCTCTTTTCATCATGGCATAAAGGTTTTACATATGGTCTATTTTTTACTTCTGACAGTCTCATTAAGCTTATCTTCTGAAACATATTGACCTCCATCACATCAGTCTCCACTATGTCTTAATAGTGGCAGTTTACTCGGCACGCTAGGAATGATGGGAAGTTTGTAAAATCTACTGAGTCATAACATCCCAGTGGTGTTTTCCTGTTAATCGTGCTTTGCTGGTAGATTTTTTGGTGTATGTGAGCGTGTTTGTCTTTAATGGCTCTCATTATGTTGATGTATGATACTGAGCTTTGCAGTATTTGGAAGCGGAAACCATTTAACTTCAACACTTTTCAGAACTGCGTCTATTATTCGGTGTGTAAATTGTTTTCTTCTCCTACTCTCCCGATTTGAAGCAATAATGTTTAATGAGGTTGTGGGCTATTAAGAGAAATTTTACATCCATACAATGCCCCCCCCCTAAGGCTTTGTTTATGTGAAGAAGTCAGAATTGCACTCCTTGCCGTTAAAGCTGTCGGCCCTTTAATTTAAATGTGACATTTCCTGAATCATTATAATGCCCTTGTCGTGTCTTTCCCCTCTTGTGTTCTTGCGCTTTAGTACTCTTTTCTTGCATGCTTGTGGCACGAGATGTTTCAAAAAGCCTGCTTAGATGACACTGAGCTTATTTTGTGTCTGCACTTCTGCTCCTTTCTGTCTCCTCCCTGTGTGTGTGTGTAATCATGAGCTGAGAATTGGCTGAAGGGCCCACCTCTCTCCTGAGGAGTGTCCTCCTACTCTCATTACTGTGCCACTAGCTCCTAAGATGTGCTCTGTGCGCGTGTGTACGTGGATGTGCGTGTGCAGCCAAAACCCATTTTCAAAAAACAGCCCCAGAGCTGTAACAATGTGGAGTCATGCCTCGTCTTCTCTGTTGTTTGTCTGGCAAATACCATAGCCTCCACGCTCCGAACACCTTTGCTCGAGGCTCACTCTTATCCTGGGACAGGTGACTCAGGCGTGGGCACAGTGCCCAGCTGTCTGACCTCCCCGTCCTTCAGCTCCACTGGGGTCCTCCGGGTTATTAGCACGTGTTAGCATTAGCATTTAGCGCCTCAGGTGCAGGCAGACCCCCTCCTCCATAACCTGGCTCATGCCCAAATCCCACTTATTATTTCTCCCTGCTTGCTAAGACCCATTAGATACACCTGCCCACAATGCATTCTGTTCTCTGTTGCACTCACACTTTGTACACTTACTAACTCAAGCTCACATACTCCTTACTCTGCAGCTCACTTAAGTGATGAGTCACAGGCGGCAGAGTGATGTGGAAACAGATTCATAGATGTAGATGATTTAAATTCATCAGGATGATATTAGGAGAGCGGGAACAATAAAGGGAAATGAAGATGAGATTCTGCTCCCAATCAACATTACATGTAAATCACAGCTGATGGACTTCCTATTGGCAGCAGTGGTGATTTGAAGAAGCACTTAAATCACTGATACAGCCCAGAGTTACACCACTTTTGTGTTCTCAATCGCTGTAACTGCAGCAATTGACCCAAAACTCTCCAAAAGATCGAGACACACCATTCTCAGAATAGATGAACAATGTAATAATCTACACTTACTACTACTCAGCTTCAATATAAAAGCAGAGAAAGACCCTCAACCTCTTCTCTCTGCCTCCCTCTACTTGGTTTCTCACTTCCACACCCCGTAAGCCCATTTATCCAGTCAGTAATGCATGTGCGTGTTTGGCTGGTGCTTTTGTGCACTATATCGACGGGTTTTAGGCCCACACTTCCATTAGAGGCTTTCAGACCGGTCCCAACAGCAGAGTAAACCTGCTGATGCTTGTGTGCTTCATCATCAGACGGACTTTATGGGGCTAGAGAGCTCTGTCGGCAGCCAGCTTCTCAACATGTGATGGTCACAGTAAACAACAGTTTGCAGGAATGATTCAAAGGCATCTGTGCGGACCTGTGTGTTTATTCATGTAACAGAGTGCTATGGTTATGAGGCCTGTGTGAGAAAGAAACAGCCCTGGGTTTGATTGGGTTGTTTGATATTGTGGCAATATGGAACCATACATTCAAAACGTTACTTTTATCTCGTGTTCAGAGTTTTTTTTAGAATTTCTGCTGTTTTCATATTAACACACCAAAGATGAATATAAAGATACTTTTTTTTTACACCTGTTTATCGCCACCTATGAAACCTGAGGGTTGCTAGAGCCTCATGAGATTGAATCATAATGGTGGAAAGGCATTGCCACTATTCAAACACTTCTATCAACATGGGTGAAATTAACATATACTGATGTGAAAGAAAGAAGAAAGAATCACTTGTTATAATGAAAAAAATATTGCATTCAGTGTAAAAAAAATTCAAACTTTTGCAATGCAACTGTTGGTATTGTAATTTATTTTGTGACCAAGTAGTTAGTATGGGTACTGTTGGTACTTGGGGCAAAAATTAGGTTGTTAATTAAACTTTTTGACAGGTAGAACTGGATTTCTATGGGGAATGTTTGAAAATCTTTATGCCAGTAAATAACAGATTGAGGCTGGAACTGAAGGGCAATTTGCTTAGCTTAGCATGAAGGCAAGTCGAGAGCAGATGTCCTCTCTCTTCTTTTTCCAGTGTTGGTACTTGTCTTTGCTCCAGCATCTATTAATGAACCTGGAGGATGGGTGTTTACATCATCACCCTCATAAATCTGCCCCAGAATTCAAAGTCTGAACTGCAACTTCGGTTGATTACACCCTGTACCATAGGAAAGCAAGTACAGACAACAGATGGCATTGCACTGTTCTGTTGTGTTTTGACTTAGAAAATGGAAGTAAAGTTATATGAATGATCTGTTTTATTAATTTGACCAGAGTGTGAGTGATGTGTAACTGGCACAGACGTGTGAACGCTACCTCCAAGGAGGACTGAGGGCTGGGGGTAAAGCTCTGTTAACTTTAGACAGATTCAGCACATTCTGTAATCCTGTGTCAAGCCCTTAAGAATAATTCATGCTAAATAATTACTCAACTCATGTTTTTTTGTTTTGGAATATTCAGAATTTATACTGCTGTTATAAATTCTGACGAGCATATTAGTTGCTTTGGGATATCCAACACGAATCTGTTTTATCACAAAAAAGTGTGTTTTCAGCTTGAGTTGTATGCTGGGACTAATTTTGTAGCTTTTCAAAAGCAGACAAACCTCTTGAAATGCCTTTTAATGACTGAAATAAAGTGAGATTGTCAAAGTTAAGCCTTTAATCCAAGAATCCCAGAATAAGTTTGCCAGAGAGAAAATAAGATGAAATAAAAACGCTGACTCTCGGTTTAGTGGCTGATTTTTTTATGTGATGCGCCGGATACTTTCAGCCCTAAAGGTACTAGTGTTCATTATCTAGCTGAGCTGGGGGGACTTGTTTGTTTGCAAACAGTCTGACTTGGCTAGAACTTCCAGACTCAGCTGACACCATGATCAATGGCTGACCCAGACTCCTTGCGCCGGATAACACCAAATTGAGCCAGGATGGAGATAAAGATGTCCTGGGGGCTCAAATACCCCCTAGGCATGCATTCCACTCTCTATTTCTGTCCTCCTTTCTTTTCACGTTTTTATCTAATAAATATGTCTTCCTATGGAGCAGGACTGCTGTAAAAATAACTGTTACAAGTTGTAGACAGAAAGAGAAGGGTCACCGTGACCTGGAGGCAGTGAGAGGCAGTGATTTTGTTGCCAGCTTGATGTCTCTCTGACCTTCCCTTTTCCCCTCAACTGTCGCCTATACTGTTTGCCACACAGTCTGGGTGTTATCCAAGGGGCGACACAAGAGGGGAAGGAATAAAATAAAGTCTGTAATCATTTTTCTCTTTGCTGCTTCTTCTATTCTTGGCCTGACAATCAATCTACAGGGACAGGCTTGCACCAAGCCGGTGTCCAAATCTGCCAATATTAATGGTAAACACACAAACAGAGTCCTGAATCACACTCCATATTTTGATTTCTTTTTGTGTACACGAGCATCTGTACCTCTGAGGTGCCCACAGATATGAGAGTTTCTATTGGAGGCAAGATAAGGGCATGTAATCATCCCTCAGACACATTCAATCGATAATATTTCTCCAGAATTATAATTAGAAGGACTGTCCACATAATTGTTATGCACATTTTCCCCAGAAATGATTTGTTTTTCTGTCTTCTCACTGTTTCTGCTCCTCTTCTGTTCAGGGTAATTAATTCTTAAAAAACAAGTTGCTCATTTGTGCAAGACAGTGCCTGCTCCTGCTGCGTCTCAGTGCTTTGGTATTTTATTTTCGTGGTGCACTGAGCTGAAATAATTTCTTCTTTTTCTATGGGAGAGTGTGCAGATTTTCAGTGATTTATCACTCGTCAAATCTCTTTCTCAAATCTATGCTGATGCCTTTGTTTGGCTGTCATCCTGTTTATGAATGTTGCCCTTGTTGTAGAGATGAGCATGTCTTAAATTAACGAACCTTGAAGTCACACAAAAGGAAAAAAACTTTATTGAAGAAAGTTTTTTTTTTTTTAAGCTCTTGTCAGGAAGCTACAGGCTGTTCTATTTCCACACCTGTCTTTTTCTGTCACTCCTCTCAGCACCAATTTCCCCAATACGACCCCTCCAGTTAGCATACGCTCTGGCTCAAATCCTACTTTCTATTTATGCCTTCATCTGCTCTTCGCATGCTACTCTTTAATCATTCATGGTCTTCCCTCTTTTCTCCTCCCATCCTCCCGAAATCGTCTGCCTGTCTTTTCCCCAAGTCTTACACAGATGGCTTGTGCTGCGATGCATCGCTCACGAAGCAGATCATTACATACAACTGAAAAATTGATCAAGTACTTCTCTGACACGGCAGCATCTAATTATGTCGGGTGTGATCCTTGGGGTGTGGAGGGCAGTTTCCACGGTCGATCCTATGCTTACAAACCATGTTTGATTCAGCTTAGCATGATGAGTTCATGCTTGTTTGTTTCTGTAGTGACTAATGTGAGTCTATAATCTACAGTGAGGTCAAAATCAAACTCATGGTGAGAAGTGAAAATGTTGTAACAAAATGACTTAAGACACATGACACAAGATTGATGAACAGTCTGAAAAACCTGTGATAAGTGGCAAATGACAGTACTGGCAAATGACAGTCTCAGCTAAATACAATCTTTGATAACAACTTGAAATTTCTGTTCTTTTTTTTTTTTAGTTATTTTTTTGGCCTTTGTGCCTTTATTAGATAGAGGAGGACAGTGGACAGCGTCGGAAAGGGGAGAGAGAGTGGGGAGTGACATGCGGGAAATGGCCACAGGTCGGATTCAAACCCGGGCCGCCCGCTCGAGGGCAAGCCTCATGGTGCGCAGCCATATCCACTAGGCCATCCGCGCCCCGAAATTTCTGTTCTAAAGAAGACAGTATTACTCCTTTAAGTGAGCTGTATGCTAATTTCAGTAACAGCATATTTACTGATTTCTAGTTGACAAGCAGTCAAATGTTTAAGTTAGCTGCATAAGCATTGAGGTGATCTCAGTTCCATTCACAGGAAACATGCCTTTATCACCATATTGTATCACTATCAAATAACCAGTTGAGCTATAAAGGGGCTATATGTTAACATGAACAGCTTTATATTTACTGCCCAAAAGAAGACAATAAAAAAAGTGTACCTTCACTTTCCCATCGGCTATTCCTATTTAATACAGTGTTTATAGAAAGTGGCTAAATGCTAATGGAGGCAACTGTATGTATCTATTGCTCCATAGCACGCAAAAGATTGCTAAATTTGCTCAAGTTAGCCAACATGGATCTACAGGCGAATTAATTTCTTTTAGCCAGAAATGCAAGCCTTTAAAATCGCATAGGCTACTGCCCAAGATAATTTTTTCTAAAAAGTAGCAATATGCTAATGTTGACAGCTTTTTTTTTGTCTGTAATGATGAAGGCAATATTAGTCCTTTGAGTTAGAAAACACTATCATTGAGAGACCAAGTTATTACTTTAAGTCAAAAATGCACATCTTTACTTCTGTACTAAGTATTACTATTAAATCTCAATTTAGCTTGTTCGTAGCTACATGCTAATTCCACCAGGTGCATATTATTGATCTACGGTAATTTACTGGTGAAATGCTTAAGTTAGCGAACATAATCTTTGTTAACATTAAGACCAATCTGCTGACGTTTGATCTGAAAATGTGGTTCAGGTGTTCACCTTTAGATGTCTTTCAAGTTACTAATCATACACTAATCATAGCACTGGGATGATACCAATGAGATGTTTTTTGTGTGCTTATGTGATTTGCAACATTGCAATCAAATATTATCCATTCAGTCAGTCACCAGATTATTGAGTTTACCACCTTGTTTGCCATTTTTGAGGAAAATCACCTCCCCATGAACACAGTAAATGAAGAATCTATCTAGCATCTCCTCTTCAGGGGTCTTTCCCTTGTTGAGATGAAGTTTCAGCAGTTTGACATTTTATTTTCCCATAATTAGATTCCTTCTGAAAACCTTGTTTGTCACAACATAGGAAACCAAATGTGTTCAAAGAAAAGCAGCACCTTGAGGTGGTTTGGGTTAGCACACAGCCCACAAGAAGTGTATGAAGCAGAAAAAATGACACAGAGGAGGCAGAGGGGATGAAGAAAAAAAGCAGTGTGAACTGTTAAAAGAGGAGTGTGCTGAGCATGTCCTTGGAGGTAAATACAGAGAGGCTGCAAAAACAAAGAGCAAGTAAAATGTTCTCTGCTGTTATATCACAGGGAGATTAAAGATAAATCGTGCTATATATAGTCTGTAATCTGCATGAGGGCATAGCCTGCAGAGTCATATGAAAAACACAACTGAGTGAAACAGCTTGAGAGTCTTATCCGTATGATTGGTAGTCAGAGCACTTCATACAAATACCCAGCAGAATTTGTTTGAAAATTTTAACTTTTGCCCCAAAGAGTTCAAGTCTTTGACATGTGGAGCAGCTTCTGGTAAAACTAGAAAGACTTAAAATCAGAAATGTGGTTTTCATACAACCCAGTTAAAAGATTAGCCACGAGACGGCTCCATCAAACGTTTGATATTCAAAAGTTGTAGAGCGAGGGATCAAAAAAGACGGGAGAGGATCAGTGTGAGCAATGAAAATATTTGTGAAAGACAGTCCAACATAAGCTTTAACTCCACTTGAGTGCTACCTTTACATGTCAGACCGCAGACCTCAAAAAGAAATATTCAGAGCAGTTGGACGCGACAAGGAATCAAATTAGATTTACTACAGAGCTGAGAGTGCGGGTGTTCATTGGTTCAACATATTTCATAGTTATCACCCAAAATGTCTGAAACAGAGACCTTTTTTCCTCCCATTGCCCCAAGGGGAGATGAGTCTGGCTTTCATGACAAGGAGGCAAGGCGGTGACTCAAAAAATATCATGACAGAAAAGAAGATGGCTGCCAAGAATGGTTTTATTTCACAGCAAAAACCCAAGTGAAGGAAGAGAAACATAAACATGACATTTTGGAAGGAGGGAACAAAGAAGACGGGATAATGTGGCAGGAGTGAGCGGGAAAAGATGGAAAGAAAGAGGATGAAGTGTTTGAGAGACGAGAGCCAGACACAGGAAGAAAAGGATGAAGAAGAAAAGGTCGATAGAATTGCTTTTCCATCTTTGAGTTCTGCAGGGCTCCACAGAGGTTCACTGGAGAGACAATATCTCTCAAACACACACACAAAGACACACATACAGTACGGAATTGATTCAGATGCTCATTTTCAGTCTGAAGGATACTCTCAGAGTGGGCATGGGGTGAAAATTCATTTATTGCTTTAGTACATGAATGACTTCATTTTCCCCGCCTGCTTTGCCTCCCACTGTGGACAAAAGAGAAATACCAACAAAAGCCTATTACGCATTTGTCCACTTTACAGGCGGGTGGGTCCTGTTGAATGTCGTCTCATCTTTTAGTCTCTGTCACCCGCTTAGTGTGAGTGTGAATGTGTGTTCATGTGCCAGCCCGTGCCTCCTAAATGTCATTGGGATTAGCGCCAGGGGCTTAATTAAAAAGCAATTACCTTTGGAGGCTGTGGGCGATGCTTGGTGGAGAGTAGCTCCACTAATCTGGTGAAGGGTGTGAGGGACCCTCAGTGGGCAACACACACAAACATGCTCACAAATTGTGGGATTGTCAGAAGAATTAACGGCGGATTAAAACAATTGTTAATTTGTGAAGAGGGGAAGAGGCCTTTGGGGTAGAGAAAGGGTCTGCAGGGAGAGTGACTTGCATTCTTGTCGATGTTTAATACCCTCTGTGCATTTGTTTACGAGGTTAAAGGGGCAAATGATATTACCAGAATCAAAGTCACTTTCTGAGACAGGCTGCTGCATGCTCTGTCACTTTCCCTCTCCCTCTCTCTCTTCCATTCTCCCATTCTTACTCTTTCTCTCTCTGAAACCCTAAAATAGGTTAGCACAGTTAGCAGCACGGCTAATCTTTTAATTTTAAAGCTCCAATTAGATGTTGCTAATGACTGTAATTAGATCATCTCTCTGTGACTCACTGCAAAGTGGCCTTGAAAAACCATATGTGCTTGAGACACAAGGGGAAATCAACCAAAAACAGTCAGTGGCTGTGTGTGTGTGTGTGTGTGTGTGTGTGTGTGTGTGTGTGTGTGTGTGTGTGTGTGTGTGTGTTTATGTGTTTTTGTGTTTGGTCATTTCTTTTTCACTGTTGCTCCACGGACCTTTTTGTAAGCAGAGGATTGTTTGATTTATGTAGTCCTAGCTTTGAGAATTTGACCTCAAAATAACTTTTTAAGGCTTTTTAAGTACATTGGTGTGTGCCATTTGTTAATTTGAAAAACCAAAGTGACGAAAAACAAACATGCTTTGTGGCTTGGCTGCACACCAGGAGACGGAGAATGATTTGCTTTTTGCTGAGCTATACTTTTGTTGAACCGTTCTTATTAATCAACCAGATAGGATCAAACTTTGTGAACTTGGTGAAGCACAATTCTTTTTGAAATAAGCCACAATAGAGAGAGAGAAGATCAATCCAGGATTAGCAGTTTGAGTTAGGTTGGGTCATTAGCCTTGCCCTGTTGCTCTGCCTACTTGCCAATTGGCATTGTGTGTCTACCTGTATAGAATATGTTCAGTCTTCCCACACATACATCGATTGAAATCTGGGTGGGCTGCCAAGGCATGTCTTAGAAGCTCAATTTGATTTGCTTGCTATATTTACACTTTGTCTTTATACCTGCAAACCAAAAAATGAATCAAACAAAGATAAAAAATGCCATTCACAGTTAATAAGCTAGACATCCTCATCACTCTGCGAAGCTCCTGGTACATGCTCTGCAGGTGATGAGGAAAAGAGAGAGAGAGAGCAAAAGAAGGAGAGAATGAAGTGCAACAGAGCAGGAAAAGGAGCATGAGACAGAGAGAGAGAGAGGGAGGGAGAGAGAGGTCCTTCAGGACATCCCTCCTGTTGTTGCGTTGATTGAAGTGTGACGTCTGGTGTTAAAAAGTCATGTGCTTTTGATTTCATTCTGCACTGCCGCGGGTGTGGATCGTCATTAATAAGTCTGATCACCTCTTGTGATAACAGTATGATGCGAAACATTTCACAGTACAAGTTGCATTTGGACATCCTTGTATGGAGTGCTGCTGATGAATTTAGTGAAGTGATCTGATGCAAATAGAAAAGGGAAACTGTAGATGGCAGGATGGGACGTACTGCTGTTTTAAAAAACAAGAAAGCTGTTATTAATTCATGGAAGAGCAGCAGGATTGGATAAGTTGTACTTCTTCCTAATAATTTTTGAACATGTGAAGTAAATCATTAATATTTAATTTTTTTAAGGATGTCTGCAATTTGCTTTTATCTTATTTGGATGTTTTGAAATTTACATTGCAATCCATCAGTTAATCAAAGAGTGTTTGGAAAACAAAGCAGAATCAATATTCAAAGTGGCCTCATTTACCCTCCCCGCATTGCACATTCACCTAACAGAGGAAGAGCATTATCCCGTGGGAAAATCTGACATCATCCCTTTTGATTGACCTTCAGAAAGCAAAAGTGGCACTTGAAAATAATCTAATGAAAATGAATAAAACAAAACAAAAAAATCAGCTTTAACCAGACAAGCTACATGGAAAATAGCTGGTAACAGCTGGGTTCATTTCAGGTCACTGAACTCCACCTGCAGCTAACTTAAAGCTCAGCAGTGCATGTTAGTCTGAAATCTTCATATTGGGGTCAGTGGAGATTAAAATGATCAAGTACAGAGTGTTTTCCGGTTCAGCCTCACATTAGCAAATGTACTCATTATTGAGTCAATGGGAACAATAAAAAGTTTTAGTCAAAATGATGCATTTGGTCCTCACAAACATAGAACAACAAACTGTGTGTGTGTGTGTAATGTTTGCCCCCAGGTTTTTCAATTTGTAGCAGTTCATCAAGATTTAATTTTGGATTGATGTTTTCCATCCCGGTGAGAGACCATTAATTACCTCTAAACACTGTGGGAAAATTACACACACACACACACACACACAGAAACACACACAGAAACACGTTGAGGAGCAGACGTATACCCCTGACGTGCCGTAATTGTCCTCCGTCTTCTTTTCATCCTGCCTAACTCTATTTATAGCCTGCGTAGGGCCCCACCTCTCCAGATGGAGCCATAGCAACTAAATGATTGACAGGCCGATTGACGTGCCCCTTTAATCCATCTGATACTCTCCTCCGTCCTGCTGGCCTTCCCTGTGACATCACTAGATTCTGTTTGGACGGCATAGTACACACAGGACACAGTGCCCTCAGGTGATGGGGGTCATAAAACACACACAACCTATTTTAGTTGATCAAATGAATTACTACCCCTTAAAATCTGATTTTCTTTTCCCAGTATAGTCTGAAAATTTTGAATTGGGTTGTTGCCTGGTTCTGACTCTGTGGTGCATCAAAAAGTATTTTTTAACAGTCAAACTATTAAAAGTTTTGGAATTCTTAACTTGAATTTGTCCTGAAAACAATACTCTGCTTCAAAAAAAAAGTCAGTACACTGGAGGTGAAGTTCAGCATTTGCAATAGTCAAAGTTCAACATAACAAGAATGTAGGAGTGAAGTGGAGAAACAAGGAGTAATATCAAGAGTTTTGAGCAGAAGGGCCCTGAAAACAAACTCGTATCAGATCTTGCAGTTATGAAAAATTATTGTTTGCAGAGACTGTGAAATGAAGAAATCAAAATATAGAAAAAAGGTACAAAAAATGTTTGATAATAATATATGTCTCATAAGTATACAGTGATACAGCTCTGGTACAACTGTTGAGCGTATTTTTTTTCCTTTGGTCTTTGTTTCTACTATGTTTTATTTTCTGTCAGCTTACCAACCCCAAGTAGTCTCCTATTTGCACTACAAAGGTATTAATTCTTTATTTCATAACGGTTGTTGACAGCACAGGGAGCTTACTGTCTCAAGAGCAGCACAAGACGCATAGTGACAGGGTGACAGATTCACATTTTGTGTCACGTCTATCTGAAAGTACAAGCTGTAGAATCTAGCTGATTATGTTTTTGTCTCTTCAATTTGTCAGTTTTTATTCCTAAGAATGCATCACTGTCAGTGCCTCTCTTTTAACTTTTGTTTTAAACTTGCAGGCTTTGCTTTACATCATCACCTTTCTGCTGTCATGTCCCTCAATTGTGACTTAATCTGAAGTGTTCAAATGTAAACCAACTTTCTGCAGAGTGTGAAGTGCTACTTAATCTTTTAGTCAACCTTTGAGAGTGCACAGGCACAGCTCCTAAGGGCAGTATCAGTTTTACTGTGTAATCTCATTTATGCATGCGCCAATTGTTGCTCCTCTCTTCTCTTTTATTTTCTGAGCACTAAGGATCACTTTGGGTTTCATGCCAACCAAGTGCAACTGTAGAAACATACATTTCGTTGTTGTTTTATAATTGCTTTTCATGTCAAAGCCTACAATTTGAAAAACAACAGTTTCTAAAATGAGTTTGTCATAAAACCACAAAAGACCCTCAAAAACAACTCAAAAAAACTTTCAAACCCTAACTGATATCCTCTGCACACAGCAGATAGTCAACATATTTCATCATTATCTTTTGAACTATTCCTTTTTGAATCCAAGTGGAGTTGTGTCAGATCACCTGAAAAACTCCATATATCAGGATCATTCTATTTCTAAGGCGAGCGTGAGACCCAGAGGGGACATAAAGTTTTATTCTTGTAACTCTTCTCTTATAATGGCTCTTAAAATGTCTCTGATGAAGTTATACATGAAGATGGATATTGGTAGTTTTTAAGTAACTAGCATGGTCATCATGATAAAAAGCAGCATCTAGACCCTAAATGATGGTTTTTGTCTAGCTGCTCCTGATTTTCTTTCTTTTTTTTTCTAAAGAAGTCTAACAAGATGGTTTTTCACTTCAAAAACCTAGGAAATGTATAGACACTCAGTTTATTCAGTCTGCTATCAGAGAAGGTTGAGTAAGAATCAAGTTATTAGACAGTTAATGTCTCAAGTGTCTCATCTCAAAATACAAAAAAACAAAAACATCAAGCAGTCAAGTATTGGCCCAGCTCTGTAAACCCTGGATCTTTGTTTACATTTGCATAACTGACAGTTCTTTCTACTGCTTTAAGATAAGAAGTGCATTGGTGAGCATAAAAAGTCACCTAGTCACCTGGCATCAGGGTTAAATACCAGTTTCAAAACTTGACTGTGTCCCCTGACATGAATAAAAACATACATAAAATGTCATGATTCATTATGGTAAATTACTTCACTGATCAAATAAAATCAGGTCAAGAGAGATATAATTTAGTATGATCTCTTCCACCCTGTATTCTCTCTAACAATGATTGCAGTGTGTGTCTTGCTCTACTGTTCGGTTTTTTTGGTACCTCAGAGGAAGGTACAAAAAAGTCAGGGTGGTATGGATCAGTTGTTTGAGACCTTTCATTACTTTTGATAGTGGAAAAAAATAACAGTTGTGCACTGGACTTTACTGGAAAACTTGGTGGAAATATTCTTTTTCATTAATATTCCTCAACACTTAATAG
This sequence comes from Thalassoma bifasciatum, assembly GCA_008086565.1. Classification (NCBI taxonomy): domain Eukaryota; kingdom Metazoa; phylum Chordata; class Actinopteri; order Labriformes; family Labridae; genus Thalassoma; species Thalassoma bifasciatum. Next base: position 130,664 of record RPOG01000753.1, on the reverse strand, counting down.
ACCTAAGCACCCTGACAGTCTGACTGCACATCCATGTGACTTTATCTATCGTACATGTAACGATATTCAATTGGAGGATGAAATTCCAATTCTTCCCCTTTACAGACATCAGTCATTCCAAGGTGTCAGAACTTCTCCACAGCAGTTCTTTACATCTTGTGTTTGTATGAAGTGACTGGCAGCATTAACAAGGCGTGGGCTCCTTCCTGTACACGTTGACAATATGTTACAGCTGGCAGCATGGACTGCAAATGCCGGTTGCCATGACACTGTCACAGGCATCCGTTTGAAAGAGACAGAGCGAGTGAACTGGGTGAGAGGAAATAAAATGGCTTAATAATGAGGGAAGAAGAAAATGTCATTGCCGCTGTACACAGTAACAAGGATATGCTTAGATTTACTGTTGGTCACAGGTCAAGAAGTGTCAGAGCTGCTTTATGTTAAGGTCGCTGTTTAGTAACGAGAAACAAAGAGTAAAGCTGAGCTCACAAACTCTCCTGACACCAGTTACACCCCTCTTTACTCAGCCAATGCTACTTGAACCATGTTCACCCCTTTAGCATCTTGTTGTTTTAGTGTTTGTCTGACCTAACAGCATCACAAATGTCACTGCACTTGACTGATTTTTGTTGAGGTTTGTTCGAATAAATCAACTAAAGCAGCTTGTTTTTAAATGTTTGACTCAGTTTTGGTTGAAGTGTTATAGAAAATAATGCCAAAGTAGAATGGACAACTTTTTTGTTGCCAGCAGCAACAGAGGTTGTTCAGGAAAACCTTGAGATTAAGCTCAGGAAACAGCCCACCTGACTGCTTGAAATCAATCTAGGGTAAGTTAATTATGAGCTCAACAATTACAGGAAAAGTTCAGCTTTTATGACGGATGTCACTCAAGCTCAAAGAGGGCCAGACTGCCAGTAAAGTCCTTTAGAGAGGAGACAGCGTTCAAGCTGATTTATAGTCTGGCTGTTCATTGTTCATTCCCAGCCATTCAAATCTCTGCTACGGATATTTTAATGGCTTCAATTATGAAAAAAGAAACAGCTTGCACTTAATGGCTTACATTAGAGTAATTGTATTTGGCGTCAGATGTTCTTTTGAAAAAACTAATTCGCAAACCTTTTTTGAGGTTTGATCTTTCAGCGTTTTTTTTTTTTGGAATAGCTCAGAAATATGCACAAAAGCAGGTGACAAGTTTGTCAGACTGACCTGTGATTTGCAGGATAACGACTCAAAATACTGCTCAGAGTTCATCCCTGAAGAAAACTAACAATGCTGCTCTGGGACCGTAGAATAAAAACACAATATAAAATGAGGTTTGCATGAAAATAACCTGGCTGGGTGAGATATAATGCACTTTTTCACCCTAATGTGAATTCACACTGAATTACAATGTCCAGCCAAACCTCACTGGAGCGTTGCAGGCTGTATTGCTGCCACGATGCCATTTAATCATACCAAACAGTTGTAAGTCTGATTGGATGGCTCCCAAAGCCCCAGAACTGTATATTCCCAGTAGTTTTTAAGATATTGGGCTTATGTGCTCTACTGCTGAATTGCTCCTGGAAACTGCATGTATTAGGGGCTGAGTTGAATGGGACAAATAGTCTCAGTAATGGAAGATGGCCTGAGGCTGTGTCTGTGGTATGACTCCGTTTTTCGAGGCTATTGTGGTTTTTTTATTCACTTCTATTCCCCAATTGTAGCCATAGCAATCACAGGAGATAGTGGAGTTTTTTTTTTCTGTTTCATCTCTGCCTGCTTTTCTTCGAAGTATTTTATCCTGAATGGTCTGTATGCCCCAGTGACTTTGACGTCGGTGGTATAAGATTACTGTTTTTCTTTTGTTAGAGCCAGCCCACTGGTTTGTGTGGATATGCTTTCTCAGACAGGGCTGTGCTTTAAGCAGGTGGGGAATCAATTTAAGGGCTTCAACCTTTCAATAGATGTGTCACTCATCAACTAATGGCTCAGTCCCCCAGTATACTAAATTAACACCCACACGGTCAAACATGCACACACACCAGCTCAGTAGCTGTTTCTGGTTTGTCACAGAGTGGACTAATTGATAGATGGCTCTAACACCCCAGGTGCTGACTGGTGTTTGTGAGTCTCGACTACATTTCGTACACTGTGTCTCTAACTCTATGTTCTTTTTTCCATCTCCTGCCTCCTCTTTTATCTCTCTCTGTACTGAGTGTTCTCTTAATGCTCGCCTGACATTTATAAGTAGTTGCTTCCTTTTTAACCATGAAGTTATTTGAGACGTAATGTACTGGAAGCTCTCAAGTGGCATTTTATCTGTGACCATTGTCTGATACAGATGTTTTCGATGAGCTTTCTGTGTTTTTTTCCTCCGTTTTGTGAGTTATGCACAAAATAACAACAATGTTTAACCTTCACATATTAAAGATCCTGTGAGGATGTTGTTGCTGGTTGTGAAACAGACTGAAGAAAAAGAAAGATACAACACTTTTTTTATCTTCAGGCTTTTTATTGGCTCACATGTTCACTCTGCTGATGAACTTCAATGACACTGTTACTCTTAAAGGATGTGTGGAGCTAATTTACAGACTGGATAGAGCTCCTCTCATTTCACTTCTATATAGTGTACTTTTATTCCTTTTTTAACTTGGCTGTCCTTCTGCACTCACTCAAGGACTCACTCCCTAATTTCATCATCTTTCTGCGTCTGGTAGTGGATAATTGCAGTTATCAGAAAATATTTAGAATACATTTGATTTTTCACATCAGATTCTGAAGTCTCATGTGTTTTTATTGGTGTTGAAAGATGACTCCAGAGAGAGATATTTTGTCAAGCTGCCTTTCTGTGACATTTTGTTTTATTGATGCGATCCAGTTTTATGGGATGACCTTTATGAAAATATTATGTGCTGCCTGTTTCTGCACGCAGGTGACTGGATAACATGAAGATTTTCACATTTTTAGATGATTGGAAAGATTACCAGGATGCTCTTTTGAATGCATTGAGAACATATTTGGTCAATCAAATCCTTTCTAAGCTGATTGGATGGTAATAGCAATTCATCAAGAGATTGATTCCTGAAACACTGACATTTTCAACATGAAAGTTCATCATCTGCTCAAAGGCTGAAAAACATGAATGAAAGAACCTGTGTGGGATTAGTTTTGGTGGTGTTCAATGAGAGTTGTAAGCCAGATTTCTAGACTCTGCCTCATTGAACTCCACATCAACAGCCTTTTCATGAACTAATTGCCTTTTCATGACAGTAAAACTTAAACTATTACTGAGCTGTAAGAAAAATCATGCAATTTTAAGGTAGCTGACAAAAAGCAACTCATTAATCACTAGCTCACTCAGTCTTTCTTTGAAAACACAACCCTGTTGTTGCTGACACTAAGGTACTAACAGATAAGGTGTCCACTTTAGCAGCAGAGGAAAAAAAACAGAGCTCCAGGGTTTGGAGAACTGTGACACTTCCTCGACATTTTCTTGAAGATAAGTATGGTATAATCTCAAGGCTTTTTCAGTGTTTCACACAGAACCGTGTTGTACTTTTGTGGATGAGACTGAAATCGGGGCACTTCAAAGAACTGAAATACAATACCTTTTTTCTGTAATACATTAAGTTATCTTCCCATTATCTTTATTGAGCCCTTTATCTTGCTTTTTTTCTGTCTGATCTTTTGTTAATATTCATCTGCAGCGAAACAATAAGACACCAAAATATCCACTTACATTTTGAAACGTTTCATCTGATATTGTGTCCTCACAACAAGTGACCCACATGTAGGGAAGATTTTTTTTGTTGTTTTTCTGGCTTTTTATACCTTTATTCAGAGAGAACTGGACAGTGAGTAAAGCAAGAAACAAGCCGAGAGTGGGGAGTGATATGCAAGAAAGGGACTGCAGGTTGGATTCAAACACAGGCTGACCACTGAAGAGCTGCCCTCAACCTTGCCGGTTATTAAAGATGAAGCATTTTGCAGCACTCCAAAGCTAAGATAGCGCAGATGACAGCAGCAAATGTTAGCTTCAAACAGCAGCATGAGGGGATTCCTATAAAGCATGAGATGTCAGTGTTCGATCGTTACATTAACAGAACAAAGGTACAGAACATCCTCATCATCTCTCTATGTCTCAGCAGTTGCGGGTCCTGAGACCTCAAGGACATGTGAACATGATGAGAGATCATCCAGTTCACTGACTGTGGACACCACAACACGTCTAACATGAATTGAAAAAAAAAAAAAAACTTCAAATGACTGGGATATATGTAGAAAACACTCTGTTATTGATGTGTTTGGTTTCTGTAAAGCAGCATCCAATGCTATTCTGCACATCAGCACTGTTTCAATTTGACAGATGCACCCATATAAAAGTCACTGCTAGGCCCTCACCATAAAGACACATTTCTTTATAAGGGATGGGTCCTGACTTTCGAAGCTTTGAACATTCACCACGTTTTTAAAAATTGTGTGTTACAATGTGATATCATTAAAAATTACAACTTTTTGCTGTTTTTACTGTTGCCTGGTTGTAATATGATATTTCCATCCGTATCATGGGATGAAGAATGAAAGAGAAGAAACATAAGTGACAGCCTCCGGAAAACAGGGTGTCGTCCACCAATTTGCCAAATAGATGCCAGAGACTATCCAATAGTATTTGAGTTTTGAATGTCCGCCCTTATTACTACAGGTGTTATTTTTTTTCAAACATTGTAGTTCGATACCCTTTGTGCTCAGACAGCCAATCAATATCCACAGCTGTACCTTCTTCTCCAGTGTTTCAAGAACCACACTTTCAAAGGCACAGTGCAACTTTACTTCCCCACTCAACATCCTTATCTTTCTTGCTGAATCAGGGGTCACCCTAGTTGTTTTTCAGCCGGTGCTGTTATTAGGACAGTCTTTTTTTTATCTCCTCTCCTCTCACTCTGTTGAAAACAGCTGCTGCACATTAAACCTACACATCAAAGCGAATACAAGAGCATTTTTCAAGGCTACAAGACTGATGAACAGATGAGAACTTCACTCTGCTCATATCACCTGTGTTTGCCTCCTCTGTTGCTTCACATATTGAAATGTTCTCCTCTGCCATAGCCAACAAGCAAGTGATTTTTATAGGTTGTCAGATGATTACATTGAAATGATTTAGCTCAGAACAGTGTGTACATGATTTGTATTTAAGCCCCGCACTAGGTTGCTGATGTATTTTTGCATCTAAATGACTAAAATATCTAAAAACTGTAAAAGAGTAAGAAGAAGAAGCAAAAAAGAGAAGAGACATGAGCCTTGGTCCTCTTGCTTCAAGGCTTTGGGAATATCTCCATTTTTGTAAGAATCGATACAAGCTGCCTGAGAAGAAAAGCTCAGTAATAAAGACCATTATTCAAGATGATCACGCTCAGTACACTCACTGTGTGTGTGAAATGTTCCCTGTGTTTGTTGTTGTGTGTGATTCAGAAAGAGCTCTCAGCATGGGCTGCTATTAGCGCTGTGTCAACGTTAAAAGTTTGGTGCATCCTAATGTGTCTAAAGAGCGCTGTGTCACGGAGAAGTAGTGAAAGGGGAAGAGGGGAGGATGTTATAGGATATATGTAAAGATCATGTGTTTGTGTATGTGTGTGTGAGTAAGCTTGTGACGTGATTTAGTGATAGAGCTTTAAGTCAAGCCAATTACTGCATCACAACTCTCCCAGTCAGGGTTAAGTGGACTAACAGAGAGGCATGGGGATAAATCACACTCTGCTGACAGAGTCCAAGTGGGTATGATAACAGCCATGCTGTGCGTGAAGGAAGGGGGTAATGGAGAAAATAAATGCAGTGTTGGACCCTTTAATTTGATCATAAAATCCAGTTTATTCATCATTTTTTTGTTGATAGCACCATGAAAACATCAACTTTTTTCTTCTTATTTGACCTCATTTGAGGTCGTCACGGTAAAAAAACATGTTCAGAAAGTGTGTGTTTGGCAGATTTTGTTATAGTAAACATCTATCACCAGCATGACCTGGATTCTTCAAAGAAAGCATGTTAATACTTCAGCCTGGGAAAAAACAGAATCTCACCCTGTACAGATGCTGCTCTCACAGGGGAGGGGGCTAAGCAATTCAGGCTTCATTAAAAAAGGAAACTGTAACCTTTTTTTTTTGCATATGCCAATTAACGGCACACTGTAGGATGTGGAGTAGCGCTGCTGGAAAATAATGTATTAACCCTTCTGAGTCGATTTCTTGCCTTTATGGCATGTCTGCTCCTGGACAGCGTAGATTCTTTATTTGCAGGATGAGCAGAAACAATGTCACTTATTTTATATTGCTTGACATTTGCTCACTTCAAAGCAAATTTGAAGGTTTTATTTACTCAGCAGAGTGAGAGGACATCTAACAGACCTCCCACTGCTGACTAACTGCCTCATATTACTCAGCATTTCTCATTCTCCCAACCATCCACCTTACTCATTATGTTTGATGAAATTAACTTCAAAGGTGTTGCAGCCACAGCAGCTTCTGTGCTTCATATCTCACTTTTTCATTCTGCTCTATTCCATGTGATCAAACTAGTTACTCTTGTCTCCTGTTTTCTCCTGCAGGCTACTTAAATTGTCACTCAACAAACAAAAGTAAAACAACTCTCTAGTTTAAATCATTCTTCTTCTTCTCTTTTCTGATGCTTCTAAAAGCACACCAGGTTACAGGCAGGTTAATTGAGTATCAAAAGGTGAGCAGCTGCTGACACCACTCATACCAGCAAGCTTTAAAGTAGATGCAAATCAGAGGCATGGAAATGGATATAAGCGGTCATCTCGCACTTACTCCGGCGGATATTACTGCCACTTAGAAGCATTTGTAATACATTACTTTGCGTTTTCTACATCTAAGAACTTATCATCGCTGTTAGAGATGATGTATGACAAGAAAGGAAATTACATGACACAAGCTTATTGCTTTCAAAGATTTATTTTTGTTTCTATTTGAAGCACCTCGCAAGAGATGAGTTCATGTTTTGAGTGTGCCCATGAGCCACATGTGGTTAAAAGTTAAATTCTTATGGTTTGCTTTATGCGCTGCTAACTTTGGGGCTTTTAAGATGGAAGAATTAGTCCACACAAAGCCTAATTTAATTTTTTTCACATGTATTGGATGGTTCTCCATTTTCTTTTTCATTTCAAACCTAGTTCTTATCTAATAGTCCTCTCCCCACATTGGGTGTAAGATCCTCAGGGGAAACACCCTGAAGCTCAGCCTTTTATTATCAAGTCTTTCATCCACCTGCTCTGTAAATTGAGGAGTGAATTGTCTTACCATGCATTATTCAATACTTCTCACATGTGCTATACTTGAACAGATTCTTAAGTGTCACTTGCAGGATAGTACTTTTAAGTTTATAGTGATAGAAAGTAATCATGTTTCTCTTTGAAGGGGGAATAGTCCTATTGTGCATTGTTCCCAGAGGATGTGTTCTGTATTGATATGGTACCCACTACTCCTTCACAAACACTTTCTCTTGTGCTACTAGGAAAATGGTGCTTTTATTATGTCCTTGAAATACTGCCACAATACTTTGCTCCCTGTGATGTTAAATGATGTTACAATTCATGGTCCCCAGAGGATCTGCTGTATGTGCTACCCTAAGTCCCATGCGTGGTCCTTTTAGTTTTCAGTTTTCTGACAACACCATGCCTCCCCTGATCACCAAAAGTCTTATTGCATTGTTCCCCGGAGAATATGATGTAAAATCACCCTGTATTAGCTCCAGTAAGAGGGTGGCGTTTGTAGTTTTTCAGTCACTAAAATGGTTCTCTGCCTATTTATCATCTGCATGTCTTCAGAAGGATTTTGTTCAGAGCTCAGCTGTTCTGAAGTTTAAAACAGTGATGGTGTCACTGAAGACTGCACAGTCCATTTTGTAGTGGTCATAAGACTCATGTTTATACCAAAGTGCTAATTTTTTAGATTCCTCAAGCAATTCCTTTGTCATTTTTTCTCAATTCTTCTACAAAAATAGAAAACGTCATGTGAAAATCTGGCTGTTTCAGTTGTCACTTGCTTGTCAGCTTTTTCCTCTATTTAAAGCATCTCTATGTTACTGCTGAAATAGCAGGAGCCTCAATGATTGGACAAGCCTTTGAACCAACCATGAAATTGATGACAAGCTAACCAGTAATCCATAGAAGCCATTAGAGGAAGGAACATTAAATTCAAAAGCAGCTTAACGGTTTTCTTTTCTCTCTCTTTTTTTTTTTTGCTATACCAGCAGCAGAAGTAGCCACTATAAGACTAAGAAAATAGTCCACATTAAAGGTTTGCTTCATTTCTTTTGTCTTTTATTTCAAGGAAGATTAGAGACTGTGTTTTGAGAATGCGCGGTTGACTAGTTGGTTTGGGTTTGAGTGACTGGTTGTGCCACAGTTGTTTTTTAGATTGGTTTCAATAAATATTTGAAAACTTCAAGTACACATTCTGATGAATATTCATCCTTCCTTATTATTGTACTAGTAGATTATTCTCATTCTCTCCACCTGTGATGTCTTTGCTGTCATAATGTGCTGTATTCATAAGTAAGATAACGCTTTCTCTCTATTTGACCAATAAACAGGAATAATTTCTGTGGTCCTAATCTCTTCTAATTTCTGCATTGCTGTAAATATATCTGTGTATGGATTTTTCACACGGCTCTAAAATGATATGTACAAGTGTTTATGAAACAACTGCATATTTTACAGTCGCTTTAGTTCACTGTAATTGGACAGGCCTTTCATCTCCCGCTCCCGCCGCTTTTGAATATGTGTTTTCTCATCCAGGCAGATCAAAGGCACCACTTACAGATTAGAGAGGCAGCAGTAAAAATTTGTGTGTGTGTGTGTTACATCCATGCATGTGTGACTTTGAATTGTCATCACAAAAAGAACATCAGAGGGAACAGTGGTACCAGTTTCCTCTTCTTTTGTGCGTGAAGCACTTATCATCTGTTTGTCTTTATCCTTATCTTGTAAGACTGTACTAGCTACAGTTTTAATGCAAAACACTCTTTCAATAGTAGAGTACAAAATCCAACTTTTCCTGTCTAGTCTCTTCAGTCAAATCAAATAATTTTGACCATTAGGGTGCTTTATTCTGACTCAGCAGTTAAGAAGATATTGCGAGTTTGCCAAATCAGAGCTGTAAGTTTCATACACCCTAGAAGATCCATTTGATTATTTTTGGGTATCTTTGAGGGCACTTGAAGACAATGGTGTATTAGGTGAAGATACAAGACACAAATCCTCTCAAGAAATGTGTCACCAACGCCATTACAAGCATAACTCCAGCTGTGCAAATGCAAGTTCATCAACAGTGGAAAACAGGTATTCATGTGTTATCAAAACAGTCGTTATCGTATAGAGCACATTATATAGATAAAATGTTTATTTTTCCTATGTATGGAAACTTATGACATGCCCTGTTTGATAGTACAGTGATTAGTTCTCTCTCTTGGCACCTTTCCCATTTTTCTTTGGATTTTTACAATTAAACAAACAAAATTAACTACTTTTGTAAAATGAGACTTCACTCTATGAAAAGTAAGCAGGGTTCCTTACTTACTGATCTGAACCCTGCTTGTTAATATGAAGCAACTTATCAGCAGCAGTGGACCCCCTACTTAAAAATTATCAACTTTTCTCTATTTTTCCATCTTCATCCCTTCTTTCCCGTCTTTCATATTTTTCTGCTTCCAATTGTGACGTGTAAATATGCTTTTAGTCCACACTCTCAAGATGTTTGCCGGCCAGCAATAACACAAAATCAATACTTTGTTCCGATGCAATAACGGTTTTAGAGCTCCTGCTGGTTCATCTATTAATGGTCTGTTCCCTGCTTCTGGGAAATTGAGCGAGAAAGAACATTGGCTCAGAGTGGTGACTAATGGTCTACACTGTGGTCTTGAGAGATGTTAATATTGTACTATACAAGAAAAAGAAATTCAAAGTCATTACTCATTAGCTGCAACATCATCCTTTTCCAACATTTCTCGTGAAATTGAAGTAAGGTGCCTGATTCACAAACTTCGCTGCAGATTTGTGACAGTTATGACTAAGTCATTATTCCTCCATGAGTTTAAATGTTGTATGGCAGCTCTCACTCTGTCATTGGCTCATCTTATGACCCAGCCTGACTCACAGAGAGCTTCCTTCAGGGCATGCAGAAAGATTTTAAACATGTACATTTGCATCCATCTGTGGCTTTGAAGTCACAAAAGCAAACTTACATAACATTTGTGTCTCCTTCAGAGCTGTTTGAGGATGTTTGTGTGGCACAGCCTCCAAGGAGCTGGCCCAGTCTGTGTGTGTCTATGTGTGTGTTCACACCCCACCTACCCCCCTCTCATCTTCATCTTCATCTTCATCAGAGGTACTGAGCCATGGCAGACAGCACAAGGGCCCCAGATGAGCACAAGCAGCACTCCTTTGCTTTTTTTCTCTTCTTCTTCTTCTTCTTCTTCTTCATCCCTCTCATTTTCCTCCCACTCCTTGTGCTCCTGCTCCTCAGTGTTGGAGGCAGCTGTTGTTTATTCATTAACTTCTTGTAGGTAGCACGCGTATCCCACTGAGTTACAATCACGCACTCCAGAAAGCACAACTATGTCTTCTTTTCCTGTAAACACACCTCTCTTCTCATCATGTTCTGCACACTCATTGTTTGTGTCTATTTTGCTAATTAGACTAATTGAGTTTTCTTTGCTCAGAAGAGTCTAATTCTTCTTATGACTCCACTCCAGACAGGGTGGCTTTTATTTGATTAGTCAGGAAATGTGAGGTGGGAGAAAAAGGCCCTGGCAGATCAGATTTAAAGGGAAGTGTGTTTTGTATGGGGCTCAAAAACGATTCCTCTCCGTGTGAATCAAAGCTGAAAGAAAACGTCAATCTTTTTCTAGCCACACACACTCTGTCTGTCTGATTTTAATGTCTCTCTCCTTACTCCTATTCTCTTGTCCTCCTCCTTTGCAGATTAATTTGAATCACCCTCTGGTGTACTTGCAAGTCCAAGTTCATATCTGAGTCACCCTGTCCTCTCCTCATACTTTTGATTGAAAGCAGGTGGCATACCCTGTGATTTCTGCTCCGAAATAACTTGTTCTAGTACATAGTTTTCGAAAATCACAAGGTTATTTTTTCATTTTTTAAAGTCTGTTTGTTTGTCAGCTCAGCGTAATGATCTCAAGATTTTAGAAACTTATTTTTGACAGAGGTGGGGTGAACTTTTCAAAATTGATTAATCAAAGGGTTTTGTATAGAGTTAAAGGTGTGTAACTTTCCAACATATTTTGTTTTCATACGTCATCAATCTTTGGGTGCTTATACACACCAGAGGCAAAAGCTCTATAATTGGCCCTGTCAAACAACGTAAGGCCTCTGGAGATCTCATTTACAGCCTGCCAGTTTCTCTAAAATATGGTGCTGTGCTTGATGAAAACTGCACTTTCAGTTATGGTTACTGGACATGAGGTGTTGCAAAAGTAGCAGAAAATAGTACATCGAATCAAATAATCTCTGCATGTAATCACATGTCACTTTTTGCAGTTTATTGGTAGATTCGAAGTTTTGTGCATCTTACCCTCAGTCAAAACACATGCAGGCTGGGTCAGTCTCTTAATTCAGTTCACAACCTCACTGCCAGGATTCAGGTTCATCATAAGTGGTGTTTCCTCTGAGTGGTGCGGTTGATAAGTTAGGTATGTCATTATTTGTGGAACTTCACTTTAAAGGTGAGAAAGTACCAAAACAGTCAATCTGTCCTGTCTATCGTTTTGGCGCCATCTGATCCTAAAGGGTGGAGCTAGTTTCACTTCAGTCTTTTGATCCAGAGAGAGGAGGTGGGGAAGGAGAGATCCTAGATTTTTTTCTCCTCTGACCTGGTTTTATTCAACCATTTCAGTTATTTACATGAATGACTTATGTTCATTTTTATTCTCATCGACCTCCTGTACTCAATATACACAATGCTTTGTGCATGAGATGGATATGACACATGCTACTCATGCAGTCTTATATTTGAACATTCATGCAGCTAACATGCTGTTAGATTCATTTTTTTTTCTTTTAGATGAAAAACTCTTCCAGGTGTTATCCAGTGATCACGCATTCCAGACTGTCTCTAGAGGGCTCCATAATCAACACCACCAGAAGAAAGTTTCTCACAGGAGCTACAAAAAGTCTTCAACTTCTAAAAAATTCACCTCTGTGTATTTCTGGTCTAAAAACAGAATTTTCTATGAGGACTTAAGAAACCCTAAAGATGTCATTTCCTCAGGTTTCAGCAATGAAAAATGGCTGTGAAGACAACCGTATAACAGATGACAGATGATATTGTTCCTGAAGGGATGCTTTTTGCATCACAGCATTCAGGTTGAATGAATAGGGTTGCTGAATATATTCATGCTCCCATATTGATCTGACATCTGTTATGTTTGTGTCTGCACCCTTGCTTGTCCTCGACTGACCCCGTCCCCCTCCTGCAGGAAGGGGAATGATTGAGTTTTATTATGAAAGCTGATAACACCCACTGTCCCTTCAGTGTAGGACATGATGAACTGTGTTGTGTTTGCAGGCAGGTAATAAGTCATTTTAACGAATGGTGGCAGCGCATACAACCCCTGTTTAGTTTATAAGTTCAAAGAGCAGCAGAGATAAATTACTTTGGATTTATACCCCCCAACAAACAAACAAATAATATCACTGAACAAATTCTACCATGTTACTGTCTAATGTCTCTTATATCTGCTCTTCTATCTGTCTTGATGGTAAATTAATCAGTTTAATTTAATTGAGTGTTTTGATAGGCCATATATTATTCATTGATTGATGATATGACAGCTCTCCTAAAGTGAAACCAAAAGCATTTTAAGTGAGGCTGAAAAGTTGAACATCTTTCAACTGGAAGGTTCGTGGTTTGGTCCCGCACAGTTCACATGCAAGACACTGAACTTGAAATTGCCGCCAAGGGAGAATGAGGGGTGTGAGAGGGCTTTGAGTGGTCTGAAAAACTCAAAAAGTGTGATCAAGTATAGTCCACTCACCATTTAGAGCCCCCTCTGATGACTTGCTGCAGTAAATTAGACTTCAAAGTTTAAAGTCAAAAATTTTTTTTTTTCAAGCATGGTATCTGACATTATTATAAGTTTAATTTTAATGGTTAACTTAACCAAGATTCTAGCTTTTAAGTAGTTTGACACCAAAAGTTGGGGTGTGACACTGTGATTGACTACGAGAGAGGAAGAAGAGAAAACTCAACCAACACAAACAGATGATGATTTGATTTTCCATAACAGTGAGCTTTGCCTCCAAAGCTCAGCCACCCCTGTGCCAACTGTGCATGACTTTTGAGATCTGAGGCATCTTCGGTGATGTATCTTTTAAATTTAATGCATCTCATGTGTACGTGTGAATGTCAAAAAGAAATTTGTTAGTCAGGAAGACAAAAACCCTGTCTCAACCCTTCTACTTTTGAGTCCTTAAATAATCTCCGTTCCCCAAGAAAGCCTCACAAACTCTTCTTTCCGTCTCTTTCATAATAGAGTATGTACTGTAGGTGGTTTAATGTTTTAGGAGCACATCATGCACGACACTTGACTCAGCGTTGGGTGAATCTTCTGAGTTCAGTTTGTGCCTCAGTTAACGTCTGACAGAAAACTTCTCATTAGGAACGGGAACAAGTTGTGCATGGAGCCAAGTGTGCAGCCAATTAGTGCGATGAATAATTGCTGGAATTAAATAGTAAGGGGTGTGTGAAGTGATAAAGCATTAAACTGCAGATAGCTATCTCTGCGTGAAATCTAGAATCAGGGTTACAGCTTATCTCAGACAAAAGGAAGCAGGAGATCTAACTTTTCACAGATCAGATAGCTTTCTTAAAGGAACATGTCACAGTACTAGGTCAACCATAACAACACAGTGCATATGTTTGATATTGTCTTTTTATTTGTTTTTTAAGCAGTTATCAGGGTTAAGCCGGGGAAACCCGTGGATTATTTTTCCTGACAGTCAAGCCCTGAGGCAGCTAATGTCTGTGGTTGACTCTTCTCAACCATTACTTGAGATGTGCGTGCTCAAAAGTGAAAGAAAGGATCCTTTAAGTGGTTCTTATTCGTCCTCTGGAGGGAGTTGTAGTACAAGCACATCTGGAGGAGTTTTCTGCTGTGACTTCAGGGTTTATAATTTTAGAGCTGGATGTGATCTCTGGAGAGAAACCTGATGAGGAAAACACAGATTTCCTAGGTCGGTTTTTATTCCCACATCTTCTGGTTGTGTGAGAGACAACAGGGAGTAAGCAAGACCTTTGCTAGTGAGACAGGAAGAAAAAAAAGGCAATTTAAGGGTAGAATTTTTCTGGTGAGGACTTGAGAACATTGCTTTTGTCACTGATAAAAAGCAGATATGATTTTCTAGAGATTAGATGCTCTGAAAGAGAAACCATAGGGAGCAGAGAACACACCACCTCTTTTATTTCACCTCATGTACGCTGAGGTGAAAAAAAGTGTCTGGGTCTTCGTCTATTGGAGGAAAATCATAGTCTGGGAGTCCCTGTGTCATGCTAAGTTGTATCATTGTGCAAACCATCTTCAGGGAGAAGAGGGCTACCCGAACACTGATGACATTCATCAAAACTTGTAATGGATTCACAGCTGGAAACCAAATATGAAACTCCAGGCATGTATATGAGAGTTGAAGCGGTTTAGATTGGGGTAGAAAATGCGCTCCAGCTGAGACGACACGGAGTCAAATCCATTTCAAACCGCATAAAATGAGTAATTTTGCTCAAGGATAGCGACCAGTTTCTAACTTATGGTCTGAAATAGCAGCAGCACGCAGTGATGTGTTAAGACAGTTACACAAGTAGAGAGAGATATATGAGGAGGGAAAATGAGGGAGGCACAGGGAGGAGGACAATTGGAGACAGAAACGCCCACCGGAGTCATGCTTGAGTGATGGGAGAAGCAATTTAGGACAGCTTTTCTACAGTAAACACCCCAGGAAGTAATAAGTCAACCGTCAGCTGAAGGAAGGTGGGGGTGAACTCCGAGGGAGGGTGACCTGCTGAGGTTAGATAGCTCTCTCACCTTTTCTGAGCAATAAACTAACAGGGGAGAGAGAAAAGAAGAGGAGGATAAAATAGAGGTGCTAAAAGTGAAAGTAAAAGAGGAGGAGGAGGCAGAGGGGAGGAAAAAGGAGTTAACAGGGGGAGTGTTGAAAAATGACTAATGGAAGGGATGAAAAGTTTATATGAGGGGTAGGATGGAGAAGCAGCTGAGGAGAGAGCATATAGGCTGCAATAAAAAGAACTTATCATACACTTATTCGCCCACTATGTCAGTGTTATCGCCTCCTCCTCACTATCTGGTATCCCCCTCACACAGGTTTTCCACACAATGTCTTATTGTGTATTCTCCCAACACCGCTGGCTCTGCTTTTGTTTGGCAGCTTGGCGAGCATCTAACATTGTTTTGCAAAGACTTCTTTGTGTTTGTTTGAATCTCCCTGGGGTCTGACTTTTAAATCGAGACAATAATCAGAGGAAAGAGTAGAAAGAAATAGGAAGGTGCTGTAGATTGTGCTGGGAAACAAGCCTTTACAACCTTGCTTGGGTGGTTATGCAAAATACCTCGCCTGTTTGGACGTTCAGCGGGTAATATTTCACAAAAAGGCCAGAGGGAGGACCAAACAATAGGACGCATTATAGCTTTCTTGTATCCTACCCCACCTTTCAGCTCTTCTTTATCAGGCTCAAACAGGTATTTCTTGAGCTGCTTTCTAAAGTTTGAGGCATTTTTTGCCTTCCCTTATAGGACTGCTGGAGAGAGTGTAAAGTTAGTTGTAGAGAGTGGGAGATGACAATCCGCAAATAGTTTTGGCCGAGAGTGAAGCCAGCAACTGCTGCGACGAGGTCTGTAGCCTCAGTGCACTGAGGGCTTTCACAACTTGTTAGCTTTTTTGTATTTGAACTGTTATGTAGTCAAAGTCTCTTTCAATTCTCAAAACCTTTTCTGCAGTTTAAAAAAAAAATTCATTCTTAAAGCTCCTGTGAGAAACTTATTGTTAGTGTTGATTTGGAGACTTCTGCAGAGCTGTTTTTTTCTATCCTGGCTGATTTTGTCAGGCAGAAGTTAAATTGTATCATCTTTTTATTCCGACAGTCAACTACATTGCTGTGGTGAAAGCAAACAAATGTTTGATCAGCAGCATGCTCAAAATCCCAACACCTGAAACCCGGCAAAAGCGGTTATAAATATCAAAAGAAATGTCCAGTCTTATTGCTTATGGCTTTGTTTGCCTTTATAGTTCATATGGAATCATCATTGCCAAGTTTGATCAGTTTCAAAACCAACCATTATCCTGTCACAAAAGCGTCACGTTTCTTTAGTTTTTTCTTTTTTGGGGACTAGAATCTTGAATTTAAAGCTCCTGTGAGGAGTTTTGGACTGGTTTCGAAACAGACTGAAACCAAAACTCTTACAAACTTTTTATGATCAACAAAAGCAAACGAGACTGTCAGGGATCAGGACAGATAGTTTTTATGATAAAAAATGTTTATGTTTGAAACTACTGCAAGGGGGTAGGTGGCAAAAAAGGACATTAACATAACCTTCTTAATTGAATGATGATACTTTTGATCGTCAAAGACAGCAGATTCCCTCGGACCAAAAAACACCCAAAGAGATTACAGAAATATATTTACTCAGATTTTACCATTGCTTTACCATACCTTTATTTCAATGTATGTAACTTTTCGTACAATATTTTCTGGTGGCAAAAATATTTCATAACTTAATCATTTGAGCACATACACCTGGATGTGTGGTACTGTTTTGTTCGCTTGAATTAAAACTGCTGTTTATCATGGAAATAGTTTGGGGGTTGGGAACTTCATGGTCTTATCTTTCCACTGAAATGCATCACTAATGTGATTCCCACCCATCAGTGCGTCCCCCAGGGGCCAGACAGGAACTGTTTGTAGCATGGAGGCAGTCACACACCCCTGCCTTCACTGTGTGAAATATGCATTATCCATAATCAAATCAGAACCGCTTGTTCTCTACATGCTGCTTCAGCGGTTGATTACAGTGACATAGTAATTTTTCAAGTGAGTGTGACTAAAAGAGAACAGAGTGGAATATATGGTCATTGATCCAATCAACGGGAGTCTTGTAATATATGGATTTTTAACTGTAATGAAGCTCTAATGTTCATCCGCGCGTCATCTTGAAACCCCACCTCGACTATCTGTGAGATCGATGGAGTAGTTATTTGATGGCACAAGAGGAGCTTTCAGATTATTTCATCTCTGCACGCTCAAAGGCTGAACCCTAACCAGCAGGGCCATAGAACAGGGGCTCTCCACACTTCAATCGAACGTCATAAACTGGTGATAAATTGTCTGAGAGACAAAGGGAAAATAAATGTCACAATAGATATGAGCAGCAGGTCTCAAACTTCAATAAATGTTCTTATAAAAAACAAGTCAAAAGTGGGTCCAATTTTTAAGAGTCCAGTGTCAAGAGAGTTTAAGGTTAGCGTTTATGTAACTCTGAATGCTGTTTTTGTTTTTCGACATTTTAAAGCTTGAAGGCAGATGTAATGTTTGAAGTAAAGGGTGAAATGCAGGGTGTAATTAATATTGATGAAACAAAACACAGATCAGCAGTCTTTTTTCATTCATGAAGAGGTTTTTTAAAGTGGTGCGTAGGTTTTACTGTTGATGTCATTTGCCATGTGACCACTCTGGAAAGTGTGCGGTATGATCACCAGGTGGATTTTAAAGCTTGTTATCAGAAACTTTAGTGGAATGTTTTTTGGGTGGAGGTGGAGGATGGAGGAGGATTTGAATACACCCTTTCCCACGCTACCTGTTATTCATATGACTGTTTCCCTTCATTCCAAAACACACAATTCAACTGACTTCAAAATAACCTCAGGTAATCCTGTCATGCTTTTGTAGCTAATCGCTTCATTTTCTGCGCATTTGTGTTGTTGTTTTTTTTGTTGCATTCTTGAGGGCATTCCTATCATACCATCTGTTCTTTTTCTCCTGTCTCTTTTACTTTTACTCTTTTACTTTTCTTCCTCATTCACTCAAGCTTGTTCTTATAAATTATCATCTCTTTCCATCCATCATTTTTTTCCATGTCAGCCTGTGGATCATGGCACTGCTGCTTTTTACTATGATAAAACCAGACATTTTCTCTTAGGGCTGTCTGCGTTTTAGTTGGTCTGATGTCATTTGAAGAATAGGTATCAACCTGTAAAATACCGAATAAGATAATGGCAAGTATGACGGATGGTTTGTCCAATCTAATACCAACAGGGAGCTTGAAGGAAGTTCAGAGTTTTTTAAAGCTTGACACATTTCAGTAAAGTCACAGTTGATTTAATCAAACCAATCAAAAAGGCACTTGCTAATTACCAAGTTAACCCCTTACATCCCTCCCAATTCTGTCCTATTTACCATGCTATGTTTAGGAGCTTATAACTGTTGAACCGTAAGGTCAAAATTCATCAGTGCCACTTCATTTGAAAGCTCCAAGTCTCTAGTTTCAGAAAATGGCATGATTTTATCCACATCAGGATAAATGCAGCTGAAACACTTTTTTCCCTCTTCAACTTTTATAACCAATTTTTGACCATCATTAACTTCAAGGTGCTTCATGCCAGACAGAATACGTCCACCACATCACTTCTATATCTTGTCATCTTGCTCCCCCACCAAGTACAAACTCGCTCTTCCTTTTTTTGATAGACTCTCAAGTTTGAAGAGACCACTGCAGTATAATTTCTGCATTTGGATTGGAATTAACATCATCACAAATAGCTTAGCCTCTGTTTTAGCTTTTAGTCTGTAGGCTATCACTCTTCTATTTAGCTTTTTCCACCATTACTTCTCAATTGATCCAAGAGATTTATGTTCAGCTGAGAAAAACAAAGATCTCTCTTCTCACTGCTAAACTTTGTCAACTGGCGTGGTGTTGTCATGAGGACTTGTGCTGTGAGTAAATCCTGTCTGGCAAAGAACTTGCATTTAGAAATAATGTACTTTGATGCTGATAATCTTATTCGTAGTTGTGGAATATAATCAGGCACATATCCAAAAGTGAGAATTTTTAAAGATCATTCAGAAAGTCCTGAGTCTCTTTAAATGGAAAACAATTGTATCAGTGCATTTAAGGTCTTCGATTTGGAATCCACCTCCGTAAGCTATTTTTTGACAGCACTTTGTTTCTGGCTGTCACCCACCTAATTAGTCACACTTGTAAAATATGATGCCACATTATTTTGACATTACCTAAATTACCTCGACAGGATCATCTTTAATGTTTTAGTTCACGCCAAGGTCTTCATCCTCTACAGCAGGAAGAAGTCCTTTTAGAATTCAGCTCTCTAATTGGTGGCGTCACCTCACCTTCCAGGCCCTGTTACTCACACCAAACACAGCAGGTGGCTGGCTCATGAGCTAATTGCACTCCTATCTTGGCCTGTGGTGGAGGCGACAGGGGCTTCAGAAGAGATCACGTCAGAACGACTTTTTTTTCCCCCTCTCTTTACTATTGTCTGCTGAGGATACATGCTGACAGACCACCCACTACGGTCAAGATCCGCAGATCCCATGAGATGCAGTACTTCAAATAGTTGTGAGGAGTAGGAGAGAAAATGGGAGAGCTGCCCTGCTGGAGGAAAGCTGTGATAAAAGGAAAGAAGGAGGAGCGGCAGGCTTTGAAATCTAGTGAAGAGCAGGGTGATAAGAACTCAGAGGGACCCCATTAGGCTTTTGGTTATAAATTACGGTCATTTCAGCAAGTTGATCCCTCAAAAATACTCTTTATCATTACTCATTTATTTTTGCTATATTTCATCAAACAGTCCGTCATCCTGGAAATTATTCCCTTATTTACTGAAGCCTTCATTTCAGTGTTGAGGGATGTCAAGCTTGGTTTCTTTGCGACTTTTGTTATCCTTTATGGCAGGATATTGTACAGTGTGTAAATCATGTACTGTTCACAAGGCAAATTTTTCCTGCTGTGACTTTCTAGAGCTAAATAAAAGTAAAATTAATCAATTTTGTTAATCACCATTCATACAGCTTTCTTTGCAGGAGTCCTTATAAAAGTTTCAGTTTTGTCCTTGCATCACAAACTACATCAAAGCTGTTACTTTCATTTCCAGCAGGGATTACAATAAAAGACTCTCTCCTTTTTTCTCTCTCAATCTTTTAGTCACCTCTTCTGTTGTCAACACACAAAAACAGAGAGCACACCAGAATCGATATCTGATTATCAGGCAACAGCACCCAGCACTCACAATCAATTTCAATCTCCCTGTTTGAGGAGCTTGCATATGAATCCCAGAACGTCCTTTCCCGCTTATGATTACAAGGATGTGACTCATGCTTCGTTATTGGACCCCAGGAATAAGTAATGTGCAATGTGTGTGACCTTTGACTCTGGTTGTCGTCTTTAACGGCAGCTCCATCACATCGGTGGAGGTCAGCTGTCAATTGAGTGTTAAACAGTGGGTTTCTAATGTGCACATTCACGGTTCACAGATTCGGGATCATGTTTTATTACTTTGACTTTGCTGTTCATGTTCTGCTTGTTCCAACTTCACTCAACTCCCTTCTCGTATATTATTTAAAAGGGAGAATGAGGATTTTAACCTGACATTTGGCGGACATGGAAACAAAGATCGAGACAGGAACTGGCTAAATGATACCTTCACTGGGGTCATGGGGACGACAGGTGTTCTGAAATAACTAATTTCCTTGTCAATTCATCAAGAATTTAAATGTCTAAATAAGTTACTGGGCTGAAAGAAATTAAAAAAACTGTCAGAATTAAGCACTATTATTTCCTGTAGCCATAGACGCAATCACAGTATGAGTATAGTAGTGAGCATAGTCTTTGTCTCCTAAGTGTGGCTAATGCTTGCAGAGCTAGTGCCAACTAATTTTGGAAATTCACATGCCTCAACAAATGCCATTGATTTTCATTTTTTCTTCATCTCCAATTCCTGGATCAAAATCCTACCAAACCATGCTACAAGATCAATCTGCCAGCTGAGCGTATTTACATAAGAGTAGTAGTACATTAAAAGAAATGTGTAGGAAATAACCAGAGCAACAGCCCTGTTTGCTCTAGCCCAGAAATGATATATGATAATTTTTTTATGCCTACAGTAAGAAAAGCATCAAGTAATATGCAAGGGTGACAATGTCAATCATTAAGTTGACTTTATGCCTAATGTGTGACTTTGTGAAATAAGCTAAGACAATTTGGGACAAGCTTGAAATTTTCTGCCACATTTCCCCCTGTCTGCTGCTATAAAGATAGGATATATAAATCATATTTGAAAAACAGATGGCACAAACACACTACACTACTTAAAATCTCCATATGACTCTTCCTTCCCAACCACCAAATTGAGAGCAACTTGTGTACTTCTAATCCTCTATCCTTGATTTCATTCTCTGAGAAAGTAAACGCTAACAATATTGAATGTCGGGTAAAGCGCCACTTAATGAGCTTTAAGTTTAAAGAGCTCCCACTACAGCACAATTAATTAAACAGAAGTGTGTGTACATTTGAATGCAGAGCAGCAGGAAGAGTTCTTTCATCTGTGCCCCCCCTCTGTGATTAACTCTGAAGTTTGACAACCTGCCAAATAAGCAGCAAACACTATGGACCATAACGAATCTTTTTGCCAGCTATGCACACAAATATGTGTTGTTCCACACAGAATCTGTGTCCTTATCTCTTCCAATAGGGTGCTGCCTCCCTAACAGGAAGAGGAGTGTCAGTGATAACCCGGTGGCACAGGAAAGGGCTCCATTGGATGTGGTCTATTTGTGTGGAATGCTGCATTGATATTG
Organism: Thalassoma bifasciatum; assembly: GCA_008086565.1. NCBI lineage: Eukaryota > Metazoa > Chordata > Actinopteri > Labriformes > Labridae > Thalassoma > Thalassoma bifasciatum. The sequence goes on along the minus strand of RPOG01000753.1, from coordinate 108,786 downwards.
ATTTCTGTCTCATACTGTACACCGTAGAAGCACAAAGTCTGGATTAAATAAAATGAGATTTGAGTGGGAAAAGCTTAAGAGATTTGCCATGGTGGAAAGGCCTGCTTTTACTCTGTTTGTGTATCTGTGTTTATGCGGCCATGTTTGCTCACTCTGCTGTTCATTTGCTCTGTTTGTGATCTGGTGATATAGCCGCCCAACTTTATTTGAACTGCCTGGCCTCTGATCCCGCTTGACATCAAATGAAAAAGCAAAACTCCTCTGCCTTAGCCTCCTCCTATTCAGCTCTTGCTCTTTGCCTTCATATTCCCTTTTGGCAGTTGTTTTCTTATGTATTTTTTGTTCTTAAGACAACAGTAGCTCCATTTGTTTGAGAGTTACACCCAATATATTTTTGTCTTTGTGTTCCTGCTCGTCTCTTGTTCTTTCTTTGCCGAAATGTCTCCGCTAGTGTGAATTCACCTCTGTTAAAACCCCTTTTTATGGAGGACTGAATTGCTCATTTTCATGCGTAATTGGAAAAAATGGGTACGAAAGTAAAAGAATAACAGGATTTATCTGCATATAGGTCTATGAATGGATTCCTTGAATTAAAGCTTTTCACAATGATAAAATGAAGTGTGATGTCAAGCTGAACAAAAAATTCATCTTTGGATTGAAAACTGAAAAGTTGCCAGCCTTGCCACTGCCAGTAACCTCCTTCACATTACACAATTGTGATGTAAGAGCAACATTTAGATTAAAAAAAGGCTCTTAATTCGATTTGAAAGCATGGGAGGCTTAGTCATTCACGACATTACTAATGCAAAGTGTAGCCTTTGCAGCCAGAAAAGCAAAGCAACAAATCCATGATGGGAAGGATGGACAGGTTTCTGATTCTGTTGTCATTCACATTATGCTATGACCCTTTGAACTTTATCACTCTTTTTTATCCTGATTTATTATCTTTCACTTTTTTGTCACATTCTTATCAGAGGTCATTTAAAGTCTTGGTGAGTCTTATTTTCACTTGTAAAATGTCTTGAATTTATGACTATACATATCAGAAACATTATACAGTCTTATTGTCCTTTTATATGGATTTTCTTGTGCATTTATGCTGGCTTTTCAGATACACTGTCACAAACCACAAACAAAAGAGATGAGAAAAAGTGAATTAGAGCATGCAAATACTTAGACATTTGTGTTCCAGATAGGAAATACAAAGAATGAATGACTTGAAGGGATAACAAAAGAAACGTTATAGACACCATTGCAAAAGTGCTTTCAAAACTTGGAATACATTTGTACTGAATATGTCACATTTTTCAAATGATGATTAATTTTCATTATTTTGAGCCTAAAAAAGTTTTAAGTCAGTTTTCAAAAAGATGCAGGAACCCTATTATTCTCCTCACTTCCTCTTCTCTGTATCTTTGTATTATTCAGCTTTCACATTTTACCTCTTCCTCTCTTTGTTGTTGACCTCCACACCACAGTTTCTGTCGTCGTCATCATGGCCTCTCCTCTCAGCAGCCGTCGTCTTTACTTTCCTTTACTGCCTGTGAGATTGGAAACGTTACATTCTTACCCCTGTAATGGTCCTAATCCACTTAGCTAAGCAATGTAGCGCAACATTAACCCCCACCTCTCCAACTTAAAGAGTCATGCACTTTACAGTGCCTGTATTTTACTAGTGGTGGTCAAGGAGAAAACTTGAACCAGATCTTGTTGAGCCACATTTGTCAAAATATTCTGACAAATATTGTTGTTTCATTTTACTACCCCCTCTTAAATCTCTCTGTCCCGCTTTGATTAGATTTATTATGATTGCCAAGGATGCCAATACCCACTCGAGGACTTCACATCTCTCTCTAAAAAGCCTGAATAGTTCATATTCGTTTGCATACATCAAAAATAAAATTTAAAGGCCTGGAGTGTGTAAATAGTTTTAATCAGCTAAGCGCACTTCAAAGCCTCGCTCTTATAAATATGCAACGTTGCATTGTATTCCTCCTTTTTTTTCTTACTCAACAGCCATCTGTTTGCCTGTCTTTGATGCCCACCACATGTTTCCCCTGCTGTTCAAAATGCCAACACACAAACAGTCACACATGCAGGTTTAATATATGGAATGCATTTTGATCTATATCTGCAACTATTCAACATTGCCCTCTGGAACAAAGGCTCTAACAGAACTGTTTCAAACATGTTTAAATCTTTATTTATATCCTTTTCAAAGGATTTGGCCTTTGTTCTATTGTGTGTTTTGAATAATATAGTCCTAAGCTGGCTCATTATATATCAAATACATGTGATTTGATCTTATTTTGTTTTATGTTAAGGTGACTCCAGCTCCCACATGATGACAGAAAATAATTAGTAGAGGGAAAGTAAATTAAAAAGAAGTAAAAGACAAAAATGAAACATGTTACATCCCTCCAGCAACTGCAACATCAGCACCTGAACTAATTTAAATATATGACAAATGGGGTAAGTCTTCCTTTGTGCATTCCCATATAATACAATGTTGTGCTACTTTATTATCACCTAAAACCCTTACTTTTACAATAAAACAAGGAGTTTGTGAAGAATTTTTTAGAAGGATTCATTTCTGATACCTACCTGACTGGTTTCAAGCTTCTTTTATTCAACAGTTAAAGTTAAAATGGAAACTTTCAGCTAAAGGGATTTAATCAGGGATTTAAGTCCATAAATAATGCTGCCTGTTCAAAAGACTATGGCTGCTATGTTCTGACACCTAGCCTCCCCACAACCCCCAAACCCCACACCTCTAACTCCCCCCTGAGCTAGACAGCTATATATTCATCACTCCTCAAACAAGACAGGTATAAAGCTCCTCAAATGGGCCTCACCCATCACTTTCCTTCCTTGAACCTTCCCTGACATCCTTTACAGTTCTCCAGGTCCGTCATCCTACACAAGAACTGCACCCACATTCCTACACTGGAACACAGATCCTTATTTTACTACTGAATTCCAGAGGAAATCCTGACTTTTCTCTTCAACTGTCCTCTCTCTACCATGCTCTCTGCCCATGCGGGCCTCAGGAAGTGGGTGTGTAGTGCTGAGTTAGTTTAGGGGGTAGAGAGAGAGAGTGTGAGAGAGGTAGCGAGAGGAGGGGGAAAGGGAGGATACTGATCAAAATAATAAACAGCTGTGGAAGAGAGGGGGCTAGTGGCCAGAGGGAGTCAGAAGAAGAGAGTAGGATGTGGACACTGGCTTACGTGTATGTGAAAGCCCCGAAGGAGTGAAAAGTCATGGAGCAAATGGAACTCTTTCAGAAGTTTCCTTTGCGCAGAAGGAGCAGGATGAGGAGCAGATTGACTCTGTAGAGATGCAGAGATATCACTGGCAGAGATTTCACCCAAGGCCGGCGACTCAGACTCTTGCCCAGGAATCGAGAGTCCTGAGGCAGCTCCTTACGAACACGTGGCTCCAGAAAAAGAAGAAGGCATTCTTTGACTAAGTGGCCCAGTCATGGCTGTGATTAGGAGGGTGTGATAGAGCGAGACCAGACCAGGGGCAAGAGAGTAATGCAGACTCTGAGGTGACTCTGTTTCATTCAGCCGGCTACCTTTACCCAGGGGAGCGAGAGGGCAAACCATGTGCCTCTTTGTGCTGCCGCTGCTCCTCTTGAAGTGTGAGGGGTTGACTGACTGGCAGGAATAGAGTCCTTTTATCAGAGTAATTGAGAACAAATGCCCCTGCCCTGCCTTGGGTCGGACTGCCGGACATCGTGTAAACAGCTTCTTTCATGCTCAAAAGGGAAGTTGAAGAAGTTGAAGGAGAAAGCGAGTCCTGTCATCTGACTGCCCGCCCCTCAAGACATGAACCTTTATCTCTCCTCTGCAGACCTCCACCCAAGATTTGTTGGATTACTCTCCCAGATTCAGTGCCTCATTCCCTGCCAGAGGATCTCTGCAGCCAGCCTCTAGATGCTACTTTGTCAAACCTCCAGTGGCACCAATCGTCCTGTTAATCCCAGCACTGAAGCATGACTGCAGGGTAGCTGTCACCTCCTACTGCCTGGCTTGGTTGCTTTCCCCAAAAGGATGCTACGAACATGTGTGGGGATTGGGCAAGTGCACACACAGGCATGCATGCAGATGTGCGGCCAAGGGTTGTGTGAAGTGTGCAAATTGCTGGTTTTGGGACTACGAGCTGGGACTGACCCTCTTGACTTTGAAGCATTTGCAAAGGCCAGGTTTCCTTGTGGCTGGGATCAAGATTGCTCATACTTTGGATTTGCTGTTGATCTGAGTGCTAATCTTGGAATTTATTGGCTGTTATCTGGTAATAATAAAGCCTCTGGGAGCGATGGACACTTTATCAGGGTCTACGGGGTCTCTAAGGATCACTCTGAAAAGCAGTCAAGGACATTAGACCTCCGACTTCCTTACTGTTGTGCTTTCTTCTGTCTACAGTCTGGCTGGCGACTTCGGATGGAAACTGGAGTTCTGGTTGATAGACATCTATGACTAAAGCTAGCTGCACATCTACCCAAAAGTCAGTTGATGAAGATTAAGGATCAGCTACTGTTGTCTGGTATTGCCACTGCATTCAGGAATTGCATTATGCCCAATCTACGTGAACCCCTTCGCTGAAAGCCAAAACCCGCTGTGTTTGAAATTCAACATATAGACTTCCAGGGATCTTCCAAACCCGTAAATCTTGTTCCTTGTCTCCCAATTCTTTATTCCGATGCCGAATCTGTATTGAGAACATATCTGAGCCCTGACATCCGAGGTCTTTGTTTGAGCCGTAACCAGTGGAGGACTCACCTGCCTGCACCGGCTCCTTGCCTGTCCTCCACCTGCATCCATCAGAGGAGATGTAGACAATCAGGGAAGTAGGAGGAGCCTATGCACATGTCCAAATATGATTGGCTTGAACTTCAGCTTGCATGAACTGCTTGGAAAGTTTGAAAAGGTATTTTTCTACATATTATAGCATCCACCCTGGATAATCACTTTGTATTGAATGCAGCCTTTTCATTGACATGAATACAAACACAATCATTCCAATCATTCATTCCCAATCTCTGCTCATTTCTTTGGTTGTAGACCTAATTTGGTCCACTTTATGAAGCTTGAGCAATCATAAATGGACTCATTAAATTGGAATAATCGGTTCTGGGCTGCTTGGCTACTTATTAGTGAGTGCTACCATGCAGAGACAGAATTAGTATAGAATGAGACTCCGAGCCTTGAATTCGACCCAATTTGTTGGAGCAAAGCCTCAATGTAGTTTTGTTATTATGGGCTATACACAAATGTGGCTCAGCCCTATGAGGGTCACTGTTGTTTGGCAGTGTCTAAAACTTGTTTGGGGTTTACCTTGCGTCAAAAAGAACACCATGTTTGTGTGCCGTTCTCTCCATCTGCAGCTCAACTGTGTGTGTAATGCTTTTATCCTTCGTAAAAGCTCAGAGTACTAGTTTGTAACATTTGTAACCATGGGAGATGTGCCGCATCAAATCTGCGCTCCAACCAGCCTACAAATCTCTGTCCCTCATTACAGTGTGCATGAAATCCAGAGCCCATTAACCTTTGTGCTGCCCTACAACCCACACACACACACTCTGCATGTGGGAGTGTATGTTGGCAGGTCAGGAAAGTAATGGTCCATTTGAGTCATTAATGTACTCTGAGTTATGTTAGTGTGTAAGTGAACTTTTTCTTGCATGTCAGTACATCTGCAACGCTAGTATGTGTGTTGCTTTCTCTTGGGTCTCAGTTATCTTAAAATAACTAAATATCTAATGGGACATCAGACCTTCATATAAGTTTGTTCATACCAACAAGGGCTTATTCAGCATCCCCACTGACCTGTGACACACACACATATTTGTGTATAGGTGTGTGTTTAACAGCAAGAAACATATTGACTTTCATGAGCTGCTAGCTGAAAGTCGTCTTTCAGTGGGTGGAAATGATATTTAAAGGGATCATTGTATATGTGTATATATGCCTCTTTGTGTCACATACACAGAGTACCTGCTGTGTGTGTGTGTGTGTGTGTGTGTGTGTCTTGCCAGTGTTACTTCCAGTGGAAGTAAAAGTGCTAAAAGAAAAAAGGAAAGGGAAGCACTTGGGTAATGACTTGAAACCAGGCCAGCTGGCTCAGGGACAGAATGACTCGCTGTCTTTCACTCTCTGTCTGTCCCTCTCTGTCTGTCTTATTCTGTCTGTCCCTCTGTCTTATTCTCTCTATCCCTCTTTGTTGCTCTTCTCTCTCTCTCTATGACCTTTAAGTGGCATTTGATTTGTGTCAAAAAGCCAGCGGGCGATTATCCTTGCAAATCAGAGTGGAGGGATTTGCCTCATCCTTTTGTGAAATGTCTATTGGCACTCTGTAAATTGCAGCGCTGACTGTGATAATTGATAGTTGTTGGTTTTTTTGTGCGTATGCTGTGTGTGGGTGTGTGTGTGTGAAGTCTAGCTCCACTGAAGCGCCTGTAAATTTTCAAGTTTTTTCAAGAAACACACTTTCCAGAGGATTTTGTCTGTGGTTTTATGTTCCATGTTTGCGGTCTGTCATTTTTACTTCATCATGCTTCATTCATCATCACAACTTTTGGTTTTCCCATAAAGCTGTCAAAGGATCAGTCTTGAAACAAACCAAAAGAGCATCTCATGTTCCAACTTTTATCAGTGTTGTAAGAATCAAAGTGGAACATTAGTAAACATTACTTTTTTAGCCACTACCAACTACACTTATCAGCTACTATGTTACACTTACATAAGAGCAAATAGGCCAGTGCAAGTAGACTAGCAATAGCTTGACTTATTGTTGCTTTTTAATGTTTAGTGACTGTTAGCAACAGCTTGCACTAGCTTTGGCTTAATATGGTCAATGTGGGGCTGAAAAGTTTTGACGGATATTAGTCATCTGTGTGTGTGAGTGTGTATTTATTATTTATTTACATTAGCTACTACAAATTCAACTAATCAGTAACTATATAACATAAATGCAAACTTATATGTGTGCAAACAAATGCTCAGACGAATTTAGTTTACTGTTTTAGTATGCATTTGCATATTTAAGCTATTTAAACAAATCAGTTACTATGTTACAGATATGCTAGAGCAAATACGCTAGAGTTAGTTTGACCTGTTGTTGCTTTTTCAAGTAAGCTGAGCAAGGTAGCCAAAGCTCTCCAGTCACTGTGCTGCTAAAAAAGTGGGCAAATAATAATTCTCTGTGTATGCATGCTTTACCCGATCCTTATCAAACTAATCAGTTCCTTTGTTTCAGGATGCTCGGGCAGATATAGAGCAAATAAGCTTGCATGTAACCTTTGTTGCCTTTTACATAAAGTGAGCATTGTATCCTATGCTTTTGCTTACTTCAGTTCATTACAGACCCTAAGCTGCTAAAATTATTCGGACAGATATTTGAACTGTCCCAAACTCGTTTCAAAGATATCTCATTTGCGCACAAACTTGAAGCCTTGATATATTAGTTGCCTTACTGTTGTAGGGGTTCAATGCACCTTGTGAGATACAATGTTTATTGTATCCATGAAGGGTTTATGTGTCCTAAGACTGAATGTATTTTCCTTTTTTATTTGTTCTTATGTAGATATTCTAGATGTGTCTGAGTTGGCTGGTCATTTTCTCCTATGAGTCTGGTTCTACTGCTTACTTCTCATCAGCACTTGAAAAATACTTCTGCTGAATTTTCTGATAACTTCAGGCTGAAAACCCTATTTTGCAGACTATTGTAGCCTCTTACTTTTAAGTCATTTAATAATGAAGGGTCTGTGTTAAAACAGTGCTGCAGCTGTAATTGCATTTTCTTAGATAAGGCAGTTCTGTCAGTGTTAAAAAATGAAACTAGCTTGAATGCATAATTTCTAACATATGAGTGAGAGAAATACACAATTAAACAACTTGAGGCACTGGAGACGGGTCATTTCTTCCATAATAACCATGAAAAAGTTTTTATTACTGTACTGATGTAGGCTATAGGTCTTATTACTCGTCCCTAATCTGTTTTCAATATGTCCCATTTGCAAATCTGCCTCTGTGCTGCCGGCAGTGTTACACTCATCCATATGGTGCTGGAGTCTTCTCTTTATCTGTGGTTCAAATAGGTTGAGTGGAGGGGGGAGTCCCAGCAGAGGCTGAGAGAGAGGAGAAATTGGAGCAGTTTTACCGTCTAAAAATAAAACATTTGACAGGATCCACAGCTTGCGTCAGCCCCTCTTGTGGTTTTACCCTCCTTCACACACATGCATACACACGCGCACACACAAACACTCACCAAAAAACCCTTTTGAGATGCTGTTGTGTAATAAAGCGGCCTTGTTAAGAACACTTACACTCACACAGAGATGAAAATATGTTGCTTGGTTACACTCTTAGTACTGTGGCCTCCACATGTGCACAGAATAAGACCACATCCTACTGAAATAGAGATGCAATACTTATGTGCATCATTTTGTATCCTAGCTTAAAATTAGCAGTGTTTTCTGTGGTGTAGCCCTCATACAACCTAATGCAGGATTATCATGGAGGCAGACATAGCTTGGGGGCTCCCTGCTGGGTGCGGTGGGCTTCAGGAGTCAGGGGAAGTGTAAAAGTTAAATCTTTGTAGTCAGTCTCAAAAGTACCTTGAGGACAATCCATAAAAATATAAAACCTTTCTGCCTTGTGGAAATGTTGTGTGCAGAATGCCATGAACTCCCCGAAGACAGGTCCTTGTGATAAAATCAGACGTTGTTTTTGGTTCATGAATAATCAGTCACGACAGCCTACAAGACTGTGGCATCCAGTGTTTAGCTGAATTTGATATGAGCTTACTTGGCTGCTGATCGTGACTGTACATTTTGCTCAGAAACTTGTTTTCCAGAAGAAATGGCCACTTCTAAAGGTTGTTTTTCCTTTTGCTTTCTGTTTTTTTAGGACATCCAAGCTGAGATCGATGCCCACAATGACATTTACAGAAGTGTGGACGGGAACAAGTCGAAGATGGTCAAGGCTCTGGGCAGCTCAGACGAAGCAGTGTTCCTTCAACACAGACTGGATGACATGAACCAACGATGGAGTGACCTGAAGACAAAGTCAGCCAATATCCGGTTAGTGAAACTTGACCCTGTAATCACAAATAAAAATTCTTTCCTATAACTTTCATGGTCATGCAGCTCAGATTGCATTTCTGCTCTTTTGTGCTCTTGACTCTGAGAAAAAAAAGAACTTGGCAGAAGGTCTCAATCATGGCAAAGGTTCAAGTTGCTCTCTGCCCCAGTAAATTGTAAGCCACGGAAGTCAGTCTAAGTCTCTTATAATCAACAAGAAATGAAACTACAAAAAAAAGAAAGCCCAAGGACTTGAGGTTGCAAACACAAAACATTTTTATAAAGGTCAAATCTTCACTGCAAGACTGTATAAACAAGGAATTGATCTAGTCAGAGCCCGTTTACGCCCCTCTATGTTTTGCATTCTCTTTGTAAAAGCTAGAAAAAAGACTCATTGTCCCATTCATGATGGAGCATATCTTACATGTCCTGCATTCATGATTGATTTTTGAATTCCTACCATTATGGCTTAACCAGCTCTTGTATCTCACATGTCCACCGTGGAAAACAGGGATGAAATATGACCCAAAGAAGAACCTGGGAACCACAACGGTAGCACATAAACTTCTTAGGACAGAGACAGTGCAGCGTCAGCCACAACCTTGGCATAAATAAATAAGATTGGCGACTGGTGGGTGAAGAAAGTGAAGGTGGAAGTGGAGTTGACAGGGCCAGATGGAGACTTTTCAAAGACAAAGAGGAAGGGAGGAGGATGGATAGATGCAGCACAACAAAGCCACAGGGCCAAAGAAGAGGTGAGGGAGGCTGAGAAGGATCAGGGGAATAAAAAAAATATGGTGAGGTAGATTCTGTACTGAAAGGAATTCATTGCAAGTCAGGGAAAAATAATGGAAGGGTGTCAAGGTCAGCACATACAAACATAACAGGCAAGACAGGGAAATAGACAGTGAGCAATCAGCATGTGTATTGAAAAGTGTGTTTTGTGTTGATTACATACAATCCATTATGCTTTAATTGCTGTACATGTTTAACTATGGCTAATGCAGAGAGCAGCATTTGGAGGGAGGTCTTTGTATCCACCACTCAGATACATTATGCATGGAGAACAGGGCAAAAATAAGTGCTAATCAACACAAACTGCATTCATTCAACTGCCCACACAATTATTAGCCAACTGTTTTTCACGATACTGTATGACATTAACTACAGTGAGGGCAGCGTTTGGGTTATAAGGGTTTTGTTGTAAATAAAGCCTTTAGATGATTTAATCTCTACTACTCTTTTTTGGCCTCTACTTTTAATTCTTAAATGACAACATCTTGCATGAATCAGTTTCCTATGTCCTTGACTCCCATGATTTGATATTTAAGGAGGAGCTGAAGAGTAGGGCTATGGATCACAGAAATAATATCTAGAAAATTTCCCTCCCTATGTCTGTCATGGTGCTAGAAAGAAAAAGCCAAAAAATAACAAAAACCAATCCATGATAGTGCACTTAGTCACTTCAAAAGCTTTTCTCATCTCATCAAATTAAGAGCAGATAAAGAAAATAATTCATCCGCAACTTGTCCTTTATAGCAAATTCAACACAACCTTTTTTCCTAGAGATGTTTTTAAATCTGATGACTAGAAAAGCTGGGAAACATTTTGAAAAAAGTCAAATTTTGTACATTTTATGTAACATGGGGTCACAGAATCGGCAAACAATGTTGTTTTGGATACCACTAAGTTAGCAGAGCTAGCACCACCAGTCTTAGGTTTATCTTGCAGTTTTGTTTCTGCATGATTGTGCCAGTTTAGCACTGCAATGGTTGACTAATTACATGCTACTTAATAATTCTACATTCCTTTATAATTCCACATAAATGTTTATGCAAATCTGCATATGGAAATGAAAACACTAAACAAGCAATGCATGTAGTTCAGACATACCTCTGAAATAAGCTGTCTGGTATTCAAGCACTGTACTCTATATGCTCTGGCAATAAGAGCTGAAAATGCATAAAATGTAATAAAAGTTTGATTGATGTGTATAATTTCACCAGAGCCCACCTGGAAGCCAGTGCTGAGCGCTGGTCTCGTCTGCTGGGTCTCCTTGAGGAGCTGTGGAGGTGGATCTGCATGAAGGATGAGGAGCTGGCTAAGCAGATGCCCATTGGAGGAGACGTGCCCACCCTGCTGCAGCAGCAGAACCACTGCATGGTGCGTACTGTCGCCACGGGCAATATTCCTGCCATGCTGTACAAGATTTATCATTTCCTGCCCTTCATTGTTTGCCTCTATTTTCTTGAAAGCTGACTTTTTGACAGAAAATAATGTGACAATAATGCATTAGTCATTACTTCCTGACTGTAGTCATACACTTATATCAAGCATTCAGTCTATAGTTTAAGTGCTGTAGCTCCACTTTAAGTAGTTGTGGGGTTCTTCACTCATTCTATCCAACTCAGTTAACCTCTTTTACAGACTCTTTCTTTAAGTGTGCTCGACAAGTTTTCTCCCTGCCTCTCTTAGCATCTTTCGCTTCTGTAAACAAGTTTGTTTTTCCCTATTGGCTCTTATAGTTTATTCATTTTCTTACATATTCTGTGCCTGGCTCCAACAGCTCCCCACCTGAGAAGATATCATTATCCAGAAATCACACTCTTGTCATGTACAGTTGGATGGTGGACAATGGAAATAAGGGTTATGTATTGCCTCTGCCAGTTTCTAAGTTACGCAGCTACAGTTGGCTTTTATTTGTCATGGTTGAAAAGCGTAGGTGTTTGTAATAGCTCCATATCCAAGTATTCCAGTTGGCCATGACAGTGTGACAAACAGCAGGCATACACATAACCAAGAGCCTGAAGATGAAGAATAAAAATGAATCTGTTGTACTGTGACGTGTCAACTTAACCTCAGGGTCAGATATTGCAGTATGCAATGAGTAGATTTACTTAAAGCTCCTTTAACAAGTTTTTGCTGGTTACCTATGTAAAAAAACAGCTCTATTTCAAACGTGAGTAACTATAACCACCTGGTCTGAGTCAACGAGGCAGTTTGCAGCGTGTGGACCAAAACTGTTGTTATTTACAATAACCAGATTTCCCACTGGGTGATTTAACCTAGAAACTTGAAGGAAGCAGGAAGATTTGGTGGTATTATAGCGTAGTTGGGACAAGATCTTTTAAAGTCATATTTTTTGGGTATTTCGCTTTTATGGTAAGGCTCAAGAGGCAGAATCTCCACACTGCATCATTTATCCAAACAAGAAATCAATGCTTTTATAGTGCTGACCCGTTCACGCCTCTGTCATCACTGCCATTAGTCACCCGGTTTCTCACTGTATTGTTTATCGTAAACACTGTTTATTGTGATAGTGCATTGGCGCGTAATTGCTTTCAGATAGATGATTCACCCTGTGGCTGATGTTTACTCTCAGTCTGTGGGCCAGCATGGCTGCTGGTGCTGCTCCGGACATCCATGCGTCTCTCAGCAGCCTGATCACTATGCTACTGTTTTCTTCTCCAAAATGCCTTAAGAGTAAATGAGGGCTTACATGTGTGGGATCACAACACATGAGATCAATGGAGATTAAGACAAAAACATACACATGCTGCCATGACATACCCAGGCTTATCGATGCTTTTTAGAGCTTTATTCAACCGAACCAAATGTTCACCCCTTATGAAACTTTTTTTTTTCGATTTGGGCATTTTCTGTAAGTTTTTAAGTTTCCGTTAGTTGCAGTTCTGTGTAAAATTTTAATAGTGAACATATAAATGAAGACTTCTACAGCTGAAATGCACTCAGAGGTGTGATCAGTTTTAGGGGAGCTTAAATGAGGAAGTATTAATTTACACAAATGTATGTAAATTGAATACTGACTGTTATTCATTAATGCGAGAAAAAAGACCATAAAAAAGGGGCAAAAATGAGAAACATGGATGTTTTTATGGGAAAGATGATTGGATTTTTTTTCTTTTTGCATGTTAATAAAACTACCCCAACTTTTCCAATTATAGCTTCCTAAAAAGAACCAAGGGACCCAGACTCCAAAATTAAAAACTTAATTTTGGCACATCATTGCGTCACTATATTGTAAGACTCTAAATTGGGAAAGTTAGATTAATGATCTACTGTAGAAACAGAGCGTAGGGCTCTTTGCATTGGCAGACAATCAATTTCTTGGCCGCTGTAATGCCTGCTAAGTTTAGTCTTTAATGATTTAATGAAGAATCATCATTCAAAAGCACAACAGATTAGGTGAAATAATAATTTTTCACAGAATCATGGCAGAAGACTTGATAGGAAAAGGAGCTGGAACTTCTTACATGCAGTCTTAGCAGGGGAAGGATGCATGAGAACAACGTATTAATGAGAAGGTTTAATAGAAGACAGGAAGAAACTCTGTCAAATTTATTGATGCAATTAAGTATCTGGAATCTACAGAGCTCCTGAGCTCCATGATGTGATCATTTTTCTCTTGTACGCATTGGATGTTAAACATCCCCTGAGAAGAAGATAAACTTCTTGTGCACATTAAGTTTTCTACTGGTGCACACATGTTGCTTATCGTGTTGAAACAAGTTCCAGGAAATCTTATGCATACCACATGATAATTTCTGTGTATAAGATGATGCTTGCAGAAACAATATGGTGTGTCAAAGCTATCCATTTGCAGAAAAGTAATTATTTTGTGGACTGCCATTCTTATCTTTGGTGCACGAGATTGTTTTTTTTCAAATTTTGTTTTCTTTTTTTCCCAGGGTTTTTTTCAGGCTTTTCATGCTTTAATCAGACGACAGGACAGTGAATAGAGCAGGACACATGGTAAGAGTGGAAAGTGGGCCATATCTGTGCCCCAAGATTTCTTATTTTACCAGCTTGGTCTCATTGAGATGAAAAATCTCTTTTCAAGGGAGACCTGGCTGACACAGTACACAACAATAACATAGAGTTTCAGTCACAAACGCACAGTGAACCAAAGTAAGATTCACAAGCTCTAAAGTTTGCAATAAAAATAAACTATCTTAGATTAAGTCGTGCAGCCAAGTAAGCTAAAACCAACAACAACCTAAAGGATCATCTTCAGACTCTTTCAATTTAGACTTAAAAACATTTAACGGCTCCAGCTCCTTGAGTTTCAAGTCACTCTGCACTAAATTCCAGGCTGAGGATGCAGAATATCAAAAAACACTTTTCTGTTTCACCTATTTGGATTGTGAGTATTAAGAGGTTTTGGAAGTGTATTGGAAACAGTCCAACACATTTTCTGTAATAAAAATACAGTGTGGTCAGCAGGCCAAGAATGGTCCTTAAAGTGAAGATGTATCAATGTGTCAACATACAGCTGGCCAAAGATTATCTGTCTACAAGTACAAAGGTAAAATAATATGATTTTTAATAAGCTTATTTTTGGTTTGTTATCTTGTGGATCCTGTGGATATTATTTTGTATCTTGAGAAAGTAAGAGAAGCATTTCATGTGGTGTTTATGTAAAAAGCTATTTTCTAATAGGCACAATCATGGCAGTTTTTCCAAAGCGTAAGTTTAATTTCACCATGTAAACAAACACTATGTGATGTTATTTCTTTCTGTGTTCAGGCATTTACTTTAGGTTTTTATGATGACAAAAGTGGCTATGAGAGACTACGCCTCTGTTATTATCAGAGTAAACAACATAATGGAGCCAGAAGTTCATGTTTGTGTGTTTTAGCACACATGTAAAGACAGAGCATACACAACAGCTGCTCCAACATCTTGTAATTGTGCGCACAAGATTATAACTGGTTCACACAAGATAAATGTGTCAACACGATCACCTCTGCAGGACCTAAGGAGCTCCCCAGGAATCAAAGACTCCACATCTCAGTTCCATTAGTGTTTTGTGTCATGAGACTGTGGCCATCTGTCCAGGTTAATCAAAATTTGTCCTGCGAGGTTTAAGATGAATGATATTTAGACGTGCTCTGTGTCCGACAGAGAACATCACCGGTCTCAAACCAGCCAATCAGACACGCTCCATTAGATAAGGAATGGAGCCGAGAGCACACAACAACCTCAGGAGAATACAATCTTCCAGCATCTACACTTTCACTTTGCTTTTCTCATTACTTTCTCTTTTTCTTGGTTTTCTTCTCTTTTTCCACCCCGCTGTTAGACTCTCTTATCCTAGCATTGTTCCCTTTAGAGAACATACATTTCCTTTCTTTACCCTATTTGTCTCCCAGTCTTATGCTCTGCACAGGAGAGGGGGATTTCTCTTTTCATTCTGACTACCTTGTGTTCCCCCCCTTTCCGCTGTGTTCTCTATAAATTGGCCCGGAGGTCTCGCCGACCCTGAGAGAGATGAAGGGGCTGAGTGGCTCAAAAAGCCAGGGCTTTGAACATGTCATGCTCTATTACTTGCTTACACTGACACCAGCATGCACAAAAACACAGACTCCTGTGCCCCTGTGTACATACATATACACACACCAGCTCTTCATCAGAGCGAAATGTGTGGAGATATATGGAAATTGACGTCTGTGAGGTAGGGAGGGCTTAGAGGAGCCAAGTGCAAAAACTATTTTTTTCCCCCCTTCTTTTCTTCTGGAAGATAAAAGGGGAAGGCTAAGCCACTTAGCCCAACAGAGAGCAACTGATATTGCAGTTATTAAAGAATCAGAAGAAAGAAAAATGTGCGAGAGCATTGGTGCGGACAGAAAAGAAAGTGATTGACAGGAAGCTGCAAAAAGAGGCAGAATTGGATTAAGAGAAAAGTGGTGGAATAAGGTTTATATGTGGAAGAGAGATGGTAAGCGCTTAGCCCCATCCTTTGTGTATTGATCTGCGTCTGTGTTCCCCCCCCACTAAAATGGCCATAATAGCATTTATTAATTGCACATTCAATTATCCAATAAAGGGCCTTTGTCAGCATCCAGCTGATTAAACTCATCAATCTGCTCTATTAAATTAACAGCTTTTAGATCAAGGAGGAGCAACAAGGGACTGAGTGCTTGTGGGCGTTTTTAACAGTGCTTATCTTCCAGCTACAGTTTGCTTTTTGTCCACATTATTAAGCCAGTCAGCTGCAGTCTTTTTAAACACTCCTTCAAAGCTTTCAGAGTGGAAAGAAATGAAGAAAAGTATAACTCTGTTTAACTCTGAATTTGTTTAACCAAGAAGTGAAATAAGTATCGATATCCTCAATTACCCTGTCCGGAGTGAAGAGGGTTTAATAATCCGCCACTGAATCCATCTTAATCATTGTGTCTGCATGATTGATTAGCACCATTTGCACCTGAGCGGACAGGTCGTAAAGGGGAGCGAAATGGATTTAGCTGCTGTGCAAGACGTTACCTTATCTCTCAGGCATGGAAAGACTTTTTGTAAAACTTACAAGTGCCTCGCTTTGATAACTTTTAATTGTTTTTTTTCTCAGCTTGTTTAGTTTTGTTGGCAGCTGTTTGGAGCCCTATTTGGGGAAAACAGGTTCAATTTCAGGTCCAGTCAGTCAGTTATGGCATCATTCATGTCATTTCTCATGTGCCATGATTTGTTATGGTTAAGACAGTACATCTTTCTGCCCTCTGAGGTGTCTCTCCTTGTAGTATGTATGCACGTAAAGTAAGCAAGATCCTTGAAGGGAAAGTATAATATATTTATAATTGAACACGTGTGAACCACAGAGAAGCTGCCCCTTTCTTTGTAGGGGAGAACCACAACAGAAGCTGGCCTAGCAACTGCTGCAGAGCAGGTCAGCTTGCGATATAGCTAGTTTTAAGAAACTACAAACCAAATGTGAATAGCGATGTAAAAATACGGGGGATTTTTTGAGATTTACTTGAGCAGCAACCTCTGGTCTAAAAATAAGGGGAAATGTGGAAGTGCTAACCACAGTTTTTTGAGTGTACACTTGAGGCTGGCTCCAGAAGTACCAGAAACCACATACACACCAAGCCAAAAAAAAAAAAAATCATTTTCATGGCAGAAATAAATAAATATTTACAGCCTGGTACAAAAATGTCTTGGACTCTTTCTCGCTCTATAGTCACAACAGAAGTTTCTCTCCTTTTTCTTGGGTTCTATCGAGTCTCTTCATCCTCTGGTAGTTCATTAGGGTTTCTTCTTTTGTTCACATACAGCAGGTGATTATTGCTTTAAATTACCCACATAAAAACAAACTATTCCTTTTTAGTAAACTTGATACTTGATAAAGATACAGGGGACAGACTCAACAAAGAATTGACCAGCCAAAAGACCAGACAAGACGAAATCTTAGTCAGCCTCTGAAGACCCTGACAGGAGTGAATTGCTTTTTAAACCCTTGGGTGCACAGTCACCTAAAAGAGGGCTGTCAAAGCCGACTGTACACTTCATGCTAAGACTAAGTGACAGGCAGCATGAATATTGCAGCATTTAGCTGTGGGAGTCAGATGTTTCCTTCTGGCTTCCATTTAGCCAAAAAAAAAGAGAGAATGAATTTTTGAACATCATCTGAAAAGATGATCAGTGTTACCACAGCACGCATGGCCAAAGCACTGGAAAAGTCTGGTTCAAGATATAAAGTCTCAAGACAGCATGACAATATGTGAAACATTTGAAAAATTACATGTATCCTTTTCTTGACAGTAGTTTGCTTGGTAATTGTCCATCTCTTCAGCAACATTTACAAATTTTCCTCATTATTTCATTTGCTAGCAGTCACTCATTAATATCTGACACCTGACACTGTGTTGTTTTTGTTTGTTGTAGAAAGGTTTGAGGCTTCAGAGAATTGGTGCATGTCAGATAATTTGATTGCAAACAACAATCACCTTTCAGCAGCTGCAGTGGGTCACAGTTGAAGCAATTAAATTTTCAGGCTGAGTCATTCAGAGGTTCTTAATTAGCTGTTGGAAATATAATTTGGCTCAGAAAACAATGGTTTGAAAGAACCCCAAAATACACACATTCAAAAAATATTTGAGTTAGAAGCAAGAGGTTTCCTGGTGGTTTCTTTGGATGAGAGTGAGCCCCAATTTTGTCCCTCAGTCTCTGTGAGGCGTTTTTGTGATGTTGAGAGCAGGTGCTTTGTGCAGGTTTCTTTTCAGGGGCGTATTTATTTTTTTTCAAGGAGAAGATGAGGGGTTCAGTAATAATGTGGAGAGGCAGAGATATCGGGGCTTTTGAGAGCGGGAAGAGGGATGTTTGGCACAGCTTTCCAAAGTGTTGTGATGGTATCTTATCACCATGGCAGCGCAGGGCACACGGTGATAAGAGTATACTACGCTCATGGCCACACATACACAGACCTGAGCACAAACACAGACAAGGTCAAATGGCTAGTCATTAAAAGAGGATGTTAAAAATAAAGAGGGATCGACTTGACTCATCTCTTTCTAATGTGAATACTTTAATGCACCAGTGCAGAAAAACATAAACTAAATAAAAAAAAAGGAAGACGAGCAAAAAGAGGACCTGCCTGTTTTTTATCTTTGACATACACAGTCATGTCTTATCACTCGGAGGCCAGCAGGGATTTACTAAAAAAGCTTTTTTCTTTACTTGAAAGCAGAACATATGTTTGATATTTACTCTCATGCTCCCTCAAAAAGTGTGTCCCCATGTGACACTCTGATAACATGGAGGTGTTGAAGTTTCATTAGAAAGACTTGTTTGCATGTTGGGGAAAGGTCTTTGGTGTTGTCGTGTGTCTGAGCTGTGGGGGTGCCCAGTGGCTGGAAAACAGACAGAGCTGTTTCTGTTAGAGGAAATTACTTGGCACGACTTGTGTTGTTGCCATTGCAACCCTCTGTGACTTTTGTCGAGTTGATTTGAAGCCAGTCTGCACTGAAAGGAAGTGTTTGGGAGAACACCACTGACATGAGTTCAGCATTTATTAAGACATGCAGGTAAAACAGTTACAGAAAGCTTGATTCATATTCTGAATGTGAGCTCAGGTGAAACCCTGAAAGAGGAGTTTTGGCATAACTTTTATCAGCACATAGAGATATTTAACTTCTGCACACAAGAGATGAATTACCCTCTAGCTTTGGATCAGGGTTCGTCAACTACATTTGTTCAAGGGCCAAATTTTTTTTTGGCAGACACTGTTAGGGCCAGATGCTCTTGGCCCTCACAATGAATAAAAATAGTTTTGGATCCTAAGTAATATATTATTATTTACTATATAAGTTTTCATTCCTAATTTATTTTTAAGTATTTGTTTGTTGTAACAGACTCATATTATCTGTAATGCAGATATTCAAAAGAGGGCAATTGAATATTGTATGTTTCATATTTGTGGGGTTGTCAAATACCATGTTGTAGGTCAGTGATTCCCAACTAGGTGTTCGCAAGCACATTGCAGGGGTATATGGAAGCATTTCATCATTTATTTCTAGCTTGGAAGTACTGAGCTAAGCTCTTTAATATATTGATATGCGTGCACTACAACCAGTTTCCCCAGACTTTTATATTAAGCATTGGTTATGGTCCACATTAACCTGTGTACTGTTCTCAATATATCTGCAATGCCAAATGGAGCTTAGGTCTCAAAGTCTCTTTCGTGGGCCAACTTTTAGAAATGCTGTGTCCGTGTGCCTCATTTGAAACCAAACTGTTTCTGTTGCTGAAGAACATCATCTGAGGTATCACCATAACACAAAGTGTACAAGCTTCAAGGAGTCATATCCTGAACAGCCAGAGAAACATCTCCACTTGGAAACTTAAATCCTCAAATAGAGGGGGAATCATTAACCCAGCTTCAACTGAACAACAGAGGAGGAGTGCGTGTGTGGGTTTTTTTTTTTTTGACATTAAAGGCAGGCTATGCTACAAGCTTCTTTTCAGAGGACTGATTAAAAAATAAATGAATGAAGTAACAGTTTGTTCTCCTCACTAGGGTGTTTTTTGGTCATATTCTGGGGGTCAGATCTGACCCGCGGGCAGCCAGTTAACGCTCATTGCTCTTGATGATACAAGTTTCTAGCTAGACTGTGAACTACTTACAGAAACTATCCACCACATATTTTTTTAATCTTTAATTTGTAGCACAGGGGGAAAAACTTTTGAGCATTACAAAACTTAGATCAGACTTTTTACTTGCTTTACAGTAAGAAACATGCAAAGAGTATTCCTCAGAAGCTCACACCCAGTTTGATCCCCTCAAAAGCCTGATTTAAGCCTCTACCAAACATGTGCCAGACTCTGAGTGCAAATCAGAAAGCGGATGAGAAAAAAGGAAGAAGTTGTTTCTTCAGCTTCGCTCCCCATCCTCTTTTCCTAATCTCTGCTCCACATTCACTCCTCTTTTCCTCCTCCTTGATCGGTGCTTGTTTAGTTTATATCTCTCTAAGTTACCTGCCTATTATGTTTCCTCTGTGAGATCAGGGCAGGAAATCAGCGGAACGGAGCAAATCATTTATTAGCAGGGGTGATTTAATTTGTCTCCTGTAGGATGTTCCGTTCCAGTGTGAGGGTGCATTTTTTTTCTTCCCGTGAAACTGTCAGAGCAACTCAGTAAACCTAACTTTAACTGAACCTTCCTCTCTGCACTGAGCGCTTATTTTGAAACTAGAGCAAAAAAAAAGAAGCGTTTACATCTCACAGCCTGAGCTCAGACTTCCATCTCTCTACCTTCCTTCTCGTCTTATCTCTTAGGGAGCTTCTGCTGTATATACCATCCTGCTGAACCCAGCATGTTGTCATCTCCTTCTCCGTCAACGTGTGCATGAGGAACAGAGTTTTTTGTCATCTCAATTTTTACTGAACTTGTCTGATAAGAGAAAAACTTTATCAAAGCGTCCCATCTAATCAAGTTGCCTCTCAGAATCAGCAAACTACATCCCCTCCTCCAAGGGCAATCACACACTCCAATAGTCAATGAAATCCCCAGGGGGTCATGCTTTTATTAAAACAAGAATAATTATGCTGTTACACGCCATTCTCTCTCCTTCTATCTAGTTTTACTGCCTGCTGTGAGGCTGACAAGAAGCTTAATAGTTGACATGAGGTTAAGAAAATTAGCCATCAAAGTGCTTTTTGAAATTTCATCTCTTTTTTTGTACCCTGAGACTTTGAGTGTGTCTGGGATTTTGCGGTAATTTGTCAATCGCAGTATGAGCTTCTGTGCAAGAAGATGAGGGGTATATCGCTAGCTGGCTCTGTAATGATGTCTTCTGCAGGGTTACAACACCCAGCAGCTCATTTTACTCATGGATCACTTGGATTTTTCACCCTGACCCCAAGAAAGTGCCCCGGTACTACGGCCTTCAACCTCTGCTCTGTTTCCAAGGCTCTTAATCCCGCTGACACTCCTATCTCCGCTGATCTCTTGCTCTTTCCTACTGTTTCTCCACTTAACAAGGAATAAACTGGGCAGAGAGAGGAGTGTTTTGTTATGCAGCAATCACCTAATTAGCCGCAGAGTGCATTGTTTATCTCGTCCACGAGCTAAACGTGAACATCTGGTCGTGTTCTTCAATCAAATTTGAGCACGTGTGAGTTTGTCATAAGCGCCTGTTATGTGTCATGTAATGAATGTGAGAGCTGATTAAAGCAGAACTGGTTGATTAGTGGAGAATTCTTTGGAAGAGGAACAACGATCTGGGCACAACACCTCGTTCCAAATACTTCAGGTTCATTTGGAGTTCATTTGCGCAGACGATATCAGGAGACGGGAGTTAAACATACACATACCTGCAGAGGAAATGAATTAGTCATCCCTTTGAAACCCTGGGCAGAAATAAACCCTGCTTACAAATGCTATTTCTTTTTGAGATCACTTATTCTTATTTTAGTCATCACAAAAAACCTGACTGTCCTCCTTAGTTTTGACAGAAATTTTGATTTATGGGTGTTATACTCATACCCTTGTAGGAAGAAAATGCTGAAAGATGAGACCAAAAATGGATTGTTCAGCCCTTACTTTGTTAATCCTTCACCAGCTGATCTATGAAAAGGTGCTTGCAAGAATATTTTCCTTGTCCCTGGAATATTTTACTGAGGGTAATAAGCTAGTGCGCACAGGATAACAAGTTGCTAAAGGAAGATGCCAAGTGGAAACATTACCAAGGCTATATTCACTGGTTGATAACTTTTGTACACAAGAAAACAGCATGTACACACAAGATAACAACTTGCACACGTTTTTTAACCTTGATCACACAAAACAATAAAGTAGTGCACTAGTTACAAACTTCTGCGCTCAAGATTACAACTCTCTCGCACAAGATAATACAGCTTTTTTTGGACAATATTAAGCATATGAACAAGTGGAGAACTTATCTACACATGATAATAATTTGTGTGAGGAAGATTTTAAGTTTTGATATCAAGGTGTTAATTTTCATTTACGAGATAAGTTTGTAGTGCAAGATAATTTATGTCCACCGAAATGTCTTCTTTTTGCAACGTCATTGCTTACATGTTTGTGACTTTTATGCACAGTCTTTCTTTCGTGTGAAAAATGATAACTTGTATGAACAAGATACCAACTTATGTGCACATGATACCTTAAACACACAAAAATGAACAGCTACTGAAATTCACTTGGCTTATAGTCTTTTGAATAAGCACAATGGAAAAACCATAAACAGATACTTTTGGATATGTCTGGTTAGTATTAGTGCCTGTCTGTTTTTTTTTCTGTCACACACATGTATATTAAAAGATCCACAAGTTTATTTGTATCCTTTCTTTTCTTCTCCAGGCAATCCGCACAGAACTGAAGGAACGTGAGCACTTGGTCATCAGCACTTTGGATCAAGCTCGGACTTTTCTTGCTGACCAGCCCATCGAGGGTCCTGGAGAGCCACGCAAGAACCTGCAGCCAAAGACAGGTTTGTACTCACAAATACACCTCTCAAGGACATTTTACACATTCACACAAAAGGAGGATAGGATAAGCAATGCAGAACAGTTAATTACTTTAAGGAAACCGAAGTGCAATTGACACTGTCTTCCTCTGCTTCCCGTAACATCAATTTGTTGTAAAATAAGAGCTTTTATTGATTCTTAAAGTGGCCTACTGTTCCAATAGCAAACTTAGTCCTCTGGTACACTTACAAATCATATTCAACATCACTCACAGGGTTTAGCTGTAATTTATGCATGCATGAAATGCATACAGTTTTATGTTGTGACCAGAATTTAATCTTCATGCAAAGGACTTTGTTGTATTATAGAAAGTATTTTGGGGTATTTTTTTTCTGTATTGGATGGGGTACAGAAAGGACTGTATAGGAAATGAGGGAAGAGAAAACAGTTAACGCCCTTTGCTGTACTTGAAGCCAAGGAAACTTTTTCATTAAATGTTCAATGTCTTCCATCCGAGGTCACCCGAATACTTTGAAGTCACCTTCTCTAACCAGCTTGAAAGTGCTGGATCAGCACAGTTTCTCACTCCCAGAAAGCTTGTTTTTATCAAATCGTTCATTTTAAAGACTTATTTACCCCAGTTTTGAGGTTAAGTGTCCTCCAAACACCATTCACTGAGAACAAATCCAGTGGTAATACCAACATCTTATCTGTGAAACAGGGAATTAAATATGCACGGACTCATTCAGCATTCTCTCTCAGTCTGTTTTGGATGCAGCAGGGAAGTGTTGGTTAAGTCAGCACATTTCCCTTCAAACTAAAACCCTACTGTGTAAATAATTAAAGTGACTCAAGGCGCTGTGGAGGGGTGTGGCAGGACTTCAGAGCCCTTTTCTGATAGGCTTGTTGTCTGCGATCTTTGATTCGCATATCAAAGCATCTTCTCATTGTATAAATAGATTAAAGAGTTAAGATCAGAGGCTGTGCTCACTGCTTAATCAGAAGAGATGCATTTTTTTTTTCCAGAGTGACACGGCAGTTCCATCTTAACAATTGTTTTCTGGTCATTATGTCTTTTTATCCCTCTAAGGAGACTTGTTTTGTCATTTGTAACATGCATTCTTTATTATTTTTGCTATGTTCCTGCTTCCTGCTGCGCACCCCTCTACTGTTTGACTTGTGTGTTTGTGTGTGGGTGTGGGTGCACATGTAAGTGAGGGACAAAGCAGGAATATTGCAAAGGTGCAACAGGTGAAGAGTGTAATGTTGTCACATCCCACGGGACGAGACCTTAGAACTCATAAAAGCGGCTCATCTTTCTCTGTAGTTAAAATGGGTATTCAGGGAGCAGTTTACTCCTCTTCCCAACCTTCCCCTCCATCTCTGATCCATCACAATTATCCCGTCCTCTCACCTCTCCTGTCTCCCACGTTCCCTTGCTCCTCTCTGTCTCTCACTCTTCTCTCTTCCTCCCTCTTAAGGGTGCTTTTCACAGTGACTTGACTGCCACTTCTTCCTCCTGTACTGTAATTGAGATCTATTTTTTTCTCCTTTTTTATTACCCCTTGCCCTTCTCTTCTCCCTCATCATCTTGAGTTTTTGCTGCTGAGGCTGAAATCAAACAAAGGATGTGCAAACAATAGAAAGTAATTTGCAGGAAGAAGACAAAAATGCTCACGAAAGGCTTCTTCCATCCTTAAACTTAAATGATGGGAACCAGCTTTTACAATGTCACAGAAATGTGAGCAGGCTGTCAGAGAAATGGCAACGACCCATAAAAAAGGACCCTTAAAGACATGCAAGGATTTAAAGGACTGCATTTAGGTTTCCATCCAGAGTTGCATTCATTTTTCACCAAGATCTTGTATCAATGAAGGTAGAGTCTGACCACTGCACAAAGTCTTCTCCAACATATCCCAAAGATTCTCTATGGGGTTAAGGTCTGGACTCCATGGTGGCCAATTGATATGTGAAAAAGATGTCTCATGCTCCCTGAACCACTCTTTCACAATTTGAGCCAGATGAATCCTGGCATTGTCATCTAGCTGAACCTAGAACTGACCAACTGCAACAACCCCAGATCATAGCACTGCCCCCACAGTAGGCACTTGGCATGATGGGTGCATCACTTTGCTTGCCTCTCATTTTACCCTGATGTGCCCATAACTATGGAACAGGGTAAATCTAGACTCATCAGACCACATGACCTTCTTCCATTCCTCCTTAGATGTTTTCTCTGCTTGATACATACCAATGATTTGACCCTTCTTTAACAGACTAACATCTTTTCCACGACCACAGGATGTGTCTTTCACCATGGTTTCAAAGAAATTAGAAGTTCCTCATCGCATCAGCTGGGGTTTAACAACTTGTTGCAAGCAAAAAAAAAATCACTCATGCAGTAATTATCCAATAGGAGGATTATACTATTTGCTTAGTTAAATCCAGGTGGCGACTTTTTTTTAGCCCGGCCAGTGTATGTCTCCCATTCCAAGTCAGAGTGCTGAAACTTGGATTGTTGTAAAAAGAGGTAAAGGAGAAGAAACATGTCTGTGCCTGCCTGATAACCGACTACTCTTCTTTTAGACCTGACCCCAGAGGAGAAGGCCCGAGGGCTGGCCCGGGCCATCCGGAAGCAGACGGGCGAGGTGAGAGAGCGATGGGAGCGTCTGAAGGGACACATGGGCGGCTGGCAGAGTCAGGTGGAGCGAGCCCTGGAGCAGCTCCAGGAGCTGCAGAGCTCCATGGATCAGCTGGACCTGCGGCTGACCCGAGCGGAGGAGGCCAAGGCAACCTGGCAGCCTGTGGGAGATCTGCTAATCGATTCTCTGCAGGACCACATCGACAGAACAGCGGTGGGTCACTGAGATATCAATCAGGAGTTTTTCTCCATTGAGACAGTTGAAAGTTTTCTACTGTGGCTTACTGATACCATTTTTGATTTGATTCAGTGAAGGCTTGAGCTCAAAACTGCACATCCATAATTAGTTTGTTTAAGATGTGACACAGACTTTCACACTCTTCTCATTTATTTATTTCTGGAACCACACTCTTCTCCTTTAAGCCTGTGCTGGGTTTGATAAGTCTGCTCTGTTTGTTTGTGAACCACACACATCAAATTTAAGGATATATTTTTTCTTCTAAGGAGCTAAAAACAAGCAACATATTCAGTTAACAAGCAGGGAAGTGACAAGAGCTCCTTGATGATAAACATTAAACAACATATGAGAAAGTCACAGAGAAGGAAGAGAGTAGGAACACTAAAAATAGTCATGTCATGTTCTCACTCGCAGAAAGCAACTCATCACAGTTGCATTCATTCGGCTGTCTGTTACACCAACTTACATCTCACTGATTGCCTCCCTGTGGTATTGACACTCTGGCCAATTATATCGTTTCACATCCATGTCATGTAGGCATCAGATTTAATAAAAACGTCTTATATTAGATTTCACTTTGACAGTGAGAACACCAACGAAGTGCGCAGGCACTGAGTTTGTGTTGACAGCCTTGGTAGACACTTTGGATTACAATCACAGCTCAACAAAACTTAATTTCAAACTTTTTTCATTATCTTCAATCAGACATTATGAGTTCAACAAAGTTAACATGTGAGATAAATGACAATAAAATGAGATGAATGATAAAATTGTAATTGCTGTGTGGATATCAAGATAGCGCAGATACTGAGGATTAAATTTCATCACTTTTTATGTTCTAGGGTGACAAAAACATCCTGTAATCCTTGGAAATGATTATTGAATCATTTATATTACTCAGTCTAAGGTTTTCCCCTTTTGATAATAGGTATGTTTCTGTAATCAGAGCTAAGATTTATTTTTTGTTTTAGCCACAACTTGAGTTTCTTCTGTGGAGACACTAGCTGCCCTTAAATCCTTAAATTTTTGTCCCATATTAAAACATTAAAACTTCTTTTCCAGGCTTTCAGAGAAGAGATCGCCCCGTTACGTCAGGATGTAAGAAACATCAATGAGCTTTCCTCAGAACTTATGCCGTTAGACATCCAGCTTTCCTCCACCGCCTCCAGACAACTGGACCAGCTCAACATGAGATGGAAAATTCTACAGGTAGTTACGTCTCTCCTAAAAAAGTGTGACTTTCTTTTTTACTGCTACATTCACTCCCACAGCATTTTGTCCAAATAAATCCTTTCTTCAACACATCCTCACCCCCCTTCACTCTCCTTTTACCTGCCTGTTTCTTTATCACTCGTGTATGTCTTTGTCTCCACCTCCCTAAGCTTCTCCCTCTCTCCCTGTATTCTGATTTCACTTTGTGTCAGTAGAACACACAAGGGACCAAGAGTTGTCCCCCTCTCTATCTGTGTACCTGTTTTGTTTGAGCACAGCTCTTGTTCATCTTGCTGAGGCACTTTGTCGCTGCACATCAATGGGCACCATTTCTCAAAGAACAACAGTTACCTTCTCGGCTCCGTGTACACTCAAATGTTTCAGTGTGATCCGCCAGAGAAGTTGCTGAGTGTGTCTCAGAGTGGAGCGTGTCTCAGGCCTGAAGAGAAGTCAAGGAGACGTCTGTAGAAGATATCAGAAGGAAATGATGATATGTTTGTAAATAAGGCTTATAGGATGTGATCAGTAGTGTACAAATCCAATTAGCCTGACAGTTCTTCAAGAGAGATCTTCTTCCTCATCATGGAAATTGATCCTACAGAGAAATGAACCAATTTTTTTTTCTTCTTGATTTTCGAAGCTCCTTTATGGATCACATCTTCAAGTTCGGCTGCAAAATTTCAGAACCTGAATACCCTGAACTTGCCTGAAAATATCAGGAGGTCATGTAAGGAAGGGGCTATAAAAACTTGGATGTTTTCAAACCTCATTTAAAAGTTTCTGGGTCACATGGTGCTGCTGCAGATAAATGGTGCAAGAAAATGAACTGTAGAAAACCAAGTTGTCCCTTTTTTCAGTGTCTCAGAGTGAGATTGTGTAGCTGGCCTTGTGAGTTTTCTCATGTTTTGTACAGGCAGCTACTAATAGTTGCCCTGCCTGCAAAATAACTGTAAGTCATCCACTGAATCTTGGAAAGGCAGAGTTTTGGTAAACTTCACTTTAGTCCCTTTGCTGTCTGTTCGAAAGCTTTACTCATAAACCAGCTCTGCCTGTGTAATTTGATGATTTGGTTTTAAGAAGCAGACAGCTCCCATCTTCCTCACAGTGGGACAGTGGCCATAATAGCCATTAGCTGCCAAAAAGAACCTGAGCTTTTGGCCTTTCTGAGCCCCCCTCCAGGATCCCTGCACGGACGGCAGTGACTTGGCTGCTCACGAACCTGAGGTGGATGTGTGTGAGAGTTTTAATATCACAGTCTGCCAGTGCAGTGCAACCAGTCAGCCTGATGGTGTGAGGAGAGCCCACGGCTGTGCCGGGCACAGGTGCACAGTCTGAGAGGTCAATAAACAGGTTTCATGAGGTGCACAGCTGACAATGTGTGTGTGATCGATAACTCAAAGCTGTATATCAAGCTTCAGGAGGAACAAGCCTTTTTAACAAAGGATTTTAAGATAGTTTGTAAACGTTATTACATGATGTATGAGGAGAAATCTTTGGTATGTTTGGCATAAAATTTCCAGGATGAAAAGTTTGCAGAAAACATGAACCACTGCAAGATTCTGGTATTCCTCAGGTTTTTATTTGTCACTTTGTTTCTTTACCTCATAATTACTGTACTTTACTGCTATGTTCCTCATTCTTTTCCGAATGCATTTTATCGTACAGGTCATAAATCTCATATACTCACATACTTCTACAACATGACATCATTCAACGACAAAAGAAATTAAATAAATGCAGCTTTTTTAATCTAACGGGGGGTCATTGTTATTTTTTTATGTCAAAATATCCTCATCAGATAAGTATTAATTCTTAATTTTAATCCTAATCCTTTTTGAAGGGATACCTCCAGCCAAAAGTCGTGAGTTGTGAATAAACTCACTCTTTGAACTGAAACATAAGTCAATCTCTGCCTTGGGTTTTTGAAATCCAATATTTTGCAAATGTTTTCTCACTTGTGCTTGTGTCCCAGTGTTGATTTTATTAACTCCTTTTCCGTGCCATAATGCATGATCAAGAAGAGCTCAATAAAAGTACACTCCATACTGAAAGGATTGCTCAAGAGAATGGCTATGCTCGGTCCTGTCTCGGTCTGACTAAGCTCAATGTCCATTTTCCTAAGCTGCATGTAAACAAGCTGATTGTTGAATGGCCTTATTATTTTTCTCACTGCCCCCTGCTGTTCTAGTAATGTAGTGCTCATTGTAGTGACATTTAAAGCTCCTGTGAGAATTTTAAAAACTGATTTTGAGAAAGCAAACCGGACTATTGGTGACAGAGGAGACAACTTTTTACGTCGTAGAATTTGATTCCTGTATCTACTGCCAATGAGACAATTAATGATGAAACTGATGTTTACATTGTGTAGTTAGAAATTATGAAAAAAAAGAAACCTATCATAGTTCAACAAAGACAGGATGGGATGCTCCATCAGTAAACCAATAGATAAGAGGTAGCACTTTGTCTAAAAGGAGGAGCAAAAATCAGCTCATAAAGAAAGTTCCTCACAGGAACTTAAATGTATGAAAAAGTAGCATAAACCTTTTACCAGTGTTAAGTTTATTTTAAAAGTTTCTTAATTCTGTTACAAAATAAATATAAACTTTACATCATACACTGTAGACTCAAGATGTGTTTAGAGGTCTCACTTGGATTTCTTTAAAGTGAACTTAAACTCATTTTTCTGTTTAATGCAAAACTTTGTCTGAGGGACTACACACAGATAAACAGCGCCGCACATACAGTCATAAACTTTATTTTCCTTCAGGATATAATGGAGAATATACAGTGTATATACTGAGAAGTAGAAAAGTGTTTTGAGCTCTGGGTCTTACAGCAAATCCACCTCCAACTTAATTACACTGAAATTGAATTTATTCCAACCATGACGCCAACTCCAGCCACTGTTCAGTTCTGTTTCACTGACTTCAACTTCCAGGACCACAGCTGACTGTCCCTTCTTCACTCTCTGTCTGTCTGTCTCTTGATTCTGCAGGCGGCTGTGGAGGACAGACTGAAGCAGCTGCAAGAAGCCCATCGAGACTTTGGCCCCTCATCTCAACATTTCCTCTCCAGTAAGTACGACAATGAACTTCTCCCCACAAACTGGAACATTTAAGGAGGACTTAAAGTCAGTCTCCAGTAATCTTTCCTGGTCCCATCTTCTTAATCTTTAGCTTTACACTCACTTGCACAGTCGGTAAATATGTGCGAACGTACGCGCACACTCTCTCAGACGCGCTTTGCAGACGAGGCACTTTACTCTTGAATAATGCAACGCTTAATTACAGCCCTCGCTCCTCTTCCTCCCACTTTAGAGTGGTCATTAGAGGAGAGAGAGGAACAAAGGCAGAGCAAGAGAGAAAACCAATGCACAGGCGTGAACATTAAACTAAGCAGCTGTCTCCATCTCTGTCTCTCCATCGTCATTTTCTGTGATCATATGGCCATTAGCGTCCCGTCTGCTCCACCTGATTCAAAAAAGAAAAAAAAAAAAAAATGCAGTGTCACTAAAATGTGTTTATTTTCCAACCAGGCCTCGCTAGAACCTCACAGACGGACAAAACCTCGGTCTTTTCTTTCATCCTTCCTGCTTCATGACACTATCTGCTCCATCTCATATTCTCTCATTACATGAGTAGCTTAATATTCCCCGAGGGATCAATAAAGTATCACGTCCTTATCTCGCTCTATCCATCTCGCGTTTCTCTCTATCTGGCTTAATCTCTCTCTCCCACTGTTTTTTCATCTCTCTATCTCAGTGTAAAGCTGTGTCAAGGAGGAGGGAAAGTGGGAGGGCGATAAATCAAGGCACATTTCTGCCCTGTATTGAGCTTGAGAGCTTCTAAAGCCTCATATTTGGAGGGTTTTTGACACTATCAGGAGGTCATTTTGAAGATTTCCCCAAGCTGTCTGCAGATTTTGTTGTCTGTTGCATTCAGAGTGATCAAAAAAAGCATCTTTCCCTTACAATTTTTTCATTAACTTTTCCTTTCATGTCATGTTTTCATTCTCCTTCCTGTTTCTGCCCCAAGAAGTACAGGTTTAGTTTCTTACCCCTGAAATCATGCACACTAACAGTCTTTCTCACAGACTATTTAATAACAGATGTGTTAGATGTAAGGATTAATCCAAGTCAAGCTCCAAACACTAAATGGATTACTGAGCTGCATAGTAAAATTATGCATTGTTTATTAAGATGGTGTTTTGATTTCGACTCTGTATCTCCTGTTCCTTTATCTTCTGGTTTCTCTCCCTCTTTGTCTGCAGCTTCCGTGCAGCTCCCCTGGCAACGTGCAGTTTCTCAGAATAAGGTTCCATATTATATCAAGTAAGTGGCGAGAAATTGCTTCGATAGCTATCTTTGGGTCTGTAAAAACTCTGCATTTGTGGTGTAAATGTGTTTGTGGGACAATTACTGCACACCGACGGCTAGTCAAAGCGGAGCAGTCGGGATATTGTGTTTTCTTCGTGCATTTTTTATCCCCGCTCACTTCATTTACAGCCTCCAGTTAGTTTTTGTAACCTTTTGGTAAAAACTTGCAGTGTGGGCTGCAAGTGCTTAAAGTGAAGACTTCTTTTCCTGTCCCACTTTTCTCCATTTGATAATTCATTAAAAGCCTAAAAGGGACAAAGTGTGAACAACTGCTAGAAAGAAAGCAGAGCAGAGCGATGAAGATGAAAAATAAACAGGAACAGGAAAAACCAGAGTTGGGTGTCGCAAGATTCAGTTTTATCTTTTTTCTTTTCTCAAGTTTATGACTTTTTCACCAGTTTTTTCTTGATTGAGGTTTGCAAAGTGTTAGCAGAGTGTTCCTCACTTCAGGGTGAGGGTTAGGGTAACTTCACAAGGATATACTCATTAAGCTGTGCAGAGAAAATCTTTACTCTTTCTATTCTGTGGTTAATCTATTAATTATTCTAAAGAGAAGGATCATAAGAGAAGCCTCCAGAACTCATTGCCCAGTTCTTTTTGGCATCAGCACCTCAATATCAAGCGTCTGAATCCACTGTGCTCTGTTGTCCTGAAAGAAGACTCAAATTACAGCAGAATGATCTTGATTGAAATGAACTTATGTTTTTGATTTAGCAATTCATAAATGCTCAGAGTTGAAAGTATAATATCCCATTATCTTCGTCGCTTCTCTGCAGGGAATCCAACACTTAAGTCAGCTTAACCTTTCCCACATTAAGCTCTGATCTTTATTGACCTCTCTCATTCATCACAGGAATGGTCAGGTAGCTTTTGTTCCATGTTTATTCTGAACACGCACGTTTGTTTTACTCCCAATTAGGAGCAACTTTCCGTTCATTTGCTCCTGTGTGTGTGTGTTAAAATTCAAGCTGCTTCACCTGCATATTTCTCATTCAGTCCAACATTAGCACCTCCTTTTGAATAGATAACACTTGGCTGAGTTCCAGGATAGCTCTCTCACTGTTCTATCAGTGGCTATCATAAATTTAATTCAACGTCCAACCCCCAGTCTCTCTTTTTTGTTCTACCAAATCCATCTTTTTCTTCTCCCTCTATGTATGTGGAAACTGAGGCTACATATTTGCAGTTGAGAAAACGTCAGCTGTGAGACTTGTAGGATCCTCATTATCCAGAAATCATGTTACCTTCTGTTGGCAAACTGCTGACAAACAAAACCTGAGCTCTCTCTCCTTTTTGGCTGGAGGTTTGAAAACTTTTGGTAGCAGTTTAAGCTCCTGTAGTCCCTAGTTCTCTGTCTTTTTCCTGCTCTCTTGGGACACTGTTAACAGCCAAACTTTGTGATTTAGGCTGACAAAGTAGGTTTATTTTGTAAGGCTGCCACCTTAAATCGCCTTGTACCCTGAGTCCAAATGTCACTGTGTCAGTTTGATGGTGAAATAAAAATTATTTCGATGTCCCTTGTGCACTGGTTTCTACTAAGCCACCCAATACAAAAGTCTGCTGCCACTAGTTTTTATAATGTAGTTTTAAATGTCTCCAAAAAGTTTAAAAAGCCTATTTAGTCAAAACCTTCAATAACGTTTGAGATGTGACACTGAAAATTCTGAGTGCATTTGTGAGGAGTTGAAGATGAATGTTTTTTTCCAGACAGACCAAAAAAAAAAAAAAATCAGGATAAGATAGAGATAAATGGATTTAGACAGAGTGAAATAGAGAAGGACACCTGAGCCCAGTCTGGTCCAGGTCTGGAGGGGGATCTGAGATGAAAGCCTGAGGAGGTGCTTGTCATGTGAGAGTTAACAACATCAGCCTGTGATCTCAGAAGTGCAATACCAGTGGACCTGCAATGAACCCACTCATACAAACAAAACACATGTGCAAATGAATGCACAAACTCACAAATAGAGAGGCTATTCCTTGCACTGGCAAATCAGCACTCACACATATCCAAAAATGCATATTAACTGGACCCGAGCATACACACACACTCATACACACAATCCCATTGCGAGCATACACCATATGTTGTGCCTGGAGCTTGGTTGGACCAAGATTTGTCCTCCATGATGGCTTCTACTTTCAGAAAGAGAAAGTGATTGGAGCCTTTCAGTTCTATCTCAGAGTGTGGCTTTTATTTTGAAATGAAGATAGTTTCGCTCACCTCTTGTTCCCTCTCACACACACATTTATACATACAGCTTGGAGCACACCCACACATTCAATGTGCAGCTTGAAAACTGAACTCTGGATCCATCTCCAGGACTAATCGCAGGTCGCTTTCAGTGCCTTGACATCCTCGGGACACCCTTGTCAGCCTCTGACACATTCATTTCCCCGAAGCCCTCCCTCATCCTCGCTCTCTTCCCCTCTTGCATGCTTCCTCTTTTCTCAAAGCAGACAAAAGGTCCCTGATTAAAACCGAGCCTTGTCCAACCCCCCCTGGAGTGAGGAGTTCAAGCGACATATTGGGGAGGAAATCAAATGGCTTCACGCGATGCCGTGTGCCTGCTGTCTCATGCTGGCAGCCCTCGCATGCCGTCCCACTTCAGCCGTTCTGGCACTTTTTGGGGTGGAGGGCTCACACGCCTTTAGGCTCTGTGGGAGGAAATGTAGCAAGACTGCATCTCAGTAAAGATTAGGAAATGTTTCTCTCAGATTTTAGAGGCTCTTCTGGATGTTTTTGTCAGGAAGCATTGGGTGAAATAGGTCCTTCACTGAAAAGACAGCTTGTGCATGCATGGGTGGACTTCATGCTCCCCTTTATAACTTTTTTTTTTTTTTCGATACAGGCAAATTTTGCTCATTCTAAGTTTTGAAAAGAGTTCAAAATCATTTTAAACTGTAGATTCAAATCAGAAAACTCTCAGCTCAAGGAGTGAAGGGGTTACTTTTTGAGAGTGATAAAAAAGTCAAGCATAAGAGGTGAAAGCCAAGGGAAGACGGAAGATGTCAGGCGGTGAATGCAGGCACTTATCACCTGTCAGAGACACTCCTGGAGAAGTCTGGTGGGGTGCTGTCACAGAAAAAAAAAGACTTATAGTATCTGAAATCTCACTGATATATTTGATTCACCCCATCTCTTTTGTTATCCTGGCATGAAGGCAGTCATTCATCAGCACACTCATGATTATTCAGGATGCTTGGTCAGCATCAGAAGCCTAAAAAAGCACAATACTGTTCTTTAAACAAGAGTTGAGGTTTCATAAGTTGTTTCCTTTGATTTTTTTTTGGTTCAACCAATTATGGTGAATTTTATGTCAACAACTCATTTCGATGTATTGCATTTTACCTCTGTCTGGTCTTTGAGTCCGCCCTCCTTGTTTCACACAACAGCACTGAATCAAAAACACTGATAACATAAATAATGGATGTGACCAGAAAGACAGGTTTTGATTAAAAAGAGGCAGTACAAATCGAAAAGAAAACAGTGTGACTTTTGTTGTTTTCGCTTGTTTGGTTCATTGTGTTAGTGCTGGTGTGGAAGCTGTCAATCAAGCTGTAATTTAGAACAACAGCAGCCAGACCTGCCATGTCCAGACAAAAAAAAAGTCAGTCCATTTTCAAGTATTTCCTGCTGCAGTTTGATAGTGTTGACACAGTAAGCAGACCATTGGTGATCTATGTTTCTAACAGGCAGTATGAACACAAACTCCATTATAGGTGAACTCACACCAAGGTTCTGTATGTAACTCAACAATGTTTTCAAATCCCCTTCAGAAACCACTGCTTCCCCTCTTCACTAGTCCCTGATGCCTCTCCTCAGCCTCTAAATGTTCCCTGTAGTGTTGTTTTAACTGAAGCAGCTTTGCAGTAAATATGTCATCTGTTTGAATTTTTCCTCCCACAGTACAACAAAAAGACTGCTCAGATATTACAAAGAGAATGAGATGACGGGAAGGCATTGAGGACAGTTGAACCTGACAACTCAGTTGTTCTCATTACGGCATTCATGAGCTTTGGCTACAAACACAATCGTCCTAATGCTGCTATTGACGAAAATGCTGCCTGCCTTACCTTGTGTTGAAAAGTACAAGGCTGTGTTTTGGTGTGTAGTTTGATGATTGTGTGTCTCATCATTACAGCAGCTCTAACTCCTCTTTGATGTAGCTTTTCACACTTCTATGAAAAAGGTGTTATTAGTTATTATCCAAATAGTCAGAGTTATTTCTCAAGATAGTGTGTATTTTTGCAGCAAATATCCACAAATATCTGCACTTGCTGTCTTGAAGAACTTTTCTTCGACTCATGCTTGGTCTTTGTAGATTTTGAAAATAAAATACAAGCCTGTTTTTTGTACAGGGAGGTCCTGGTGTAGGTGCAGACGGGGTCAGTTCTCCGTATGGAAGCTGAATAGTGATAACATCTCTCCACTATCTCTATGGTTTCGCTGTCAGCGCTCAGCTTCACTTCCCTCTGCCTGTCAGAGCCGGCCCAGAAACCACCAGGGAGCCTCTGCATTCAGAACCACTCTTATTTCAAAAAACCCGTCTTCTAGAAATCTCCTCAAATGTTCCACACAGATCTGAGCGTGGCTTCTGACAGCCAGGTGCTCGCTAAAAACTCACACACAAACGCAGAGAGTCACATCACGGCCAGTGGTGGCATCAAATGGATGCACTGATCTGCAGCTGGAGCTTGAGAGAAGTCTTTGCTGTCCTGTGTGTGACAGCAGCCATGTTTGATCTTTCTCTTTTTGCATGGATCTTTTTTATTTATTTCTGCGGTGTTAGTTTTCCAGTAGACTCAGTTTGTTTGTGTTATTTTGTGTGTGTGTATATGTGTGAGAGAGTTCTGTGCAGAGAAAAAGTGCACTCAGGGAGTTGAGGTTTGGTCCCTTGGTATACCCCTGTGGATGCTGCCTTTCAATTTATTTGTCTGGGTTGTTGATTTCCAATTAAGGAGAGTTTCTGGCCTCTCATTTGATAATGCAAGAAAGTTTTAATAGAGAAAAACAACTGAGATGACAAATTCAAATCAGGACAGCTTTATGACAGCTGTAACAATAGCCTTGGTACAATCTGCAAGGTTTTTATGATTCACACTTCTTTGTTTGCGTGTTATGTGCTCTTCTGCTAACAAAACGGTTCTGACGTCATGTATTTTTCCTTTTGTGTTCAGCCTTGAAGGCTTTATTATCTGTTTGTATGTGTTTTGATGCAGCTTCCTCTAGAAAAGTTTGTGTATCAGCTTATTTGTTGTGTTTCTTGTCTAACATTTCTCCTTTTTTTCTTGTGTTTCTCAGTCACCATACACAGACGACATGTTGGGATCATCCAAAGATGACAGAACTTTATCAGTCACTAGGTAAGTAATGCTAATACTCACGGTTTTTACATTTTAGATACTTATACTGATATCAATCAAGTTTTTCAAGTAGACTATGAAACCAATTTTCACTTTTCATTCCGTCAGTATGAGACACCAGTTGAGTAGCTTCAAATGATTTGTAGCTCAAAATATTATTGTTACATTTTTAAATGCAAATTGGTCGATGCTGCAAGCATCACAAACTCAATTCTTGTCACTGACTTTCTGTAAAGTTGGAGACAAAAGCGGGAGAGACACATTTCACAACTTTGGCCAGGAAACTGGAACTTGCTGTATTTGTTTTCACCAGGAGTCCTTTTAAGAAACACACAGTGTGCTACTAAATCTGCTAGGCCTGCCACATGTATAGCTCATGTTTTGATTTGCCAAGCTACGAACTGATGCTGCTGCCTTCCTATCAATTCTTGAAACATGCCTGGGGTGGCAGCCTGTGCCGAATGGGGGATAGACAAACTCCTGTAAACTTGTTTCCACCTTATCTTGTTAGTTTACTCTTTACATTAAGCTTAATGAATACTGTACCTTGATCTTCCTGCTCCCCGACATTATCCGTATACATGTGTGTGTCCCTGTGGAGGGCAACAGTCTGCCTGTTTTTTAATGAGCTGCTGGATAAGTAATAAGCTGTGAAACTTTGGGAGCTTTTTCTGTGGGCCGTTGGCTCAACAAATAGCACCGGCTCCCACTGAGACACAACTCACTAACCCAATTACACAGTCCACACTCGCCCACCCTTTCTCCTTTGTCATCTCTCCAGACAATAACTAACCAAAAAGTCAGCTTTTATAGAATCCACGGGTCGTGCTTGTGTCGCCCAGCAGGAAGATTTCAGTTGCACTTGTGTTTCAGAATTGTTT
This sequence comes from Thalassoma bifasciatum, assembly GCA_008086565.1. Taxonomy (NCBI): domain Eukaryota; kingdom Metazoa; phylum Chordata; class Actinopteri; order Labriformes; family Labridae; genus Thalassoma; species Thalassoma bifasciatum. The sequence goes on along the minus strand of RPOG01000753.1, from coordinate 71,265 downwards.
TGTCTGTCTTCTTTCATCTTTCTCTTTCTATTTCTGCCTGTAGCGGACTTGAACAACGTGAGGTTCTCAGCGTACCGAACAGCCATGAAGATCCGCAGACTACAGAAGGCTTTATGTTGTGAGTTTACACACACAGACACACACACACAGACACACAGACACACACACACTTTCACACACTTTCAGTTGTACACAAGCTGATACCTGCAGTCGTGGTGTAGCTTCTTTTGAAGTCTGGGTGCAGTGAGGGGAAGGAGTAATGATTTGAAACTCTGCCAGAAAAGCACAGGAGTCTGGGATATTTTGGCTTTTTAATGACAAACTTTATACACATGTGTATGTGCATATTTTTCCCATGTACAGTTACATCTGGTGTGTGTGTCCGGCCTGTTGAGCATAGCCTCATTTTCTCAGCACAGGTGGGACTTTTTTTCCCCCAAACTGGAGAGCTGCTTTTTTCTCGTTCATAATGGAAGCCTTTGATAAAGGCGGCTATTATGTGCAGTCTCAGGTGGCTATCAACTCTCATCTACACGCACACTCTCACACACTGCAGGTGCATACAAACTCCCGCCTTTTTTTTGCAAGCTCTCAACCAGCATGGCAGCAGATTCTCGGGCTCAGCACAGCAAAACAGCAACTGTGACAAATGTAGACTATTATCCAGCTGTTGGCACTATTATAGCAACACACACTGCGCGCACACACTGCTCGTTTATATCCTGCTGTTCAAGGAAATGTGTTGTGTGCCTGTGTGAAAGAGAAAAAAAAATTTGGTGAGAGTGTACCTGAGTAATCAGGGGTGTTAAAGTGTTTTTGGTACTTGTAGGTTTAATGAGTTTGAATGATTCAGGTGTTTTGTTTTGTTAGCTCATGATTGCGTTTGTATTTTTGACGAGAATGAATCATCTCTAGTGGTTTCAACAATACAGTGTGATTCAATTTCATCCATTAGAGAAGTCAAAACATACACGCACTAACACTCAAGCAGGGATGCAAACAGCAGAGGGATCTACAGTTATTAGTTATTAGCCTGGATTCATGAGGAATCTGTGCTGTGGGACCTGTGTGTGAGAGGATGACACACACACAAACACTCATGACAAGGATACTATGAAACAGCTAATTGGGTTAAGTCTGAGCCAGCGGGCCGGAGAAACACAAATGAGCATCCCGTTAATTTGACACAGCCTCTCAGCTTCATCTGCGTGTTGTTGGAAGAGAGTGAAGCATTGCTCTTGGACGGAAATGCCCCCCCCGCTGTGTGCGCTGCATGCTGATACACCCCAGTAATTAGTGCTGTCTCAGGATCATCGGGTAACATAAGGTAAGGAGGGAGCAAAAGGGCAAATAAGGACACCTGTTGGAAGAGAAGGTGCTAAGAGTAGTGAGTTTAAGAGGTTAAGCAGAGTTTAAATGGGTAGTTGAAAAGTTTGGCACATAAAGAGTAGAAGCTTTGTGGGTTATATCACTTTTCACTTCTCTGTAAAATACCTCATGTGTTTGTGAAACCCACATAAAGCATTGAAATATAAACTGCCTGTAGATAATAAAAAAAGTTATTACTTCACTTTGTGGTTGTTTTTAGAGATGAGACTCGCTTGTTGACCTTTTCAGCAGACCTGATAATAAAACACTTATTTGGAATCTAAGCAGAGTGTGAGCTCGCCCCTAACAAGCCTGTAAAGTCATCAAAAAACATAGCCTTCCAAATGTGCTAATTTCATCCTTGATATTAGCAAGATAAATGTCCACTGGCTATTATAGTCCTCCCAAAGTAGTGCTCATACATTTTGGGAAATACATTTTTGTACTTCTGCCAACAGAAATAAGACAAAACTTATATTTGTGTGCTACTTTTCCCAGAGGCTGTCTATGGGGTGTGGAATATGAAATATATCCCTAGATACCATGGATATGTAAAACAGTATAACTGGTGTGCTAGATAGAAAAACAATTTGATTGACATTAGCACAGAGGTTTGGTAACAAACAAGATGAAATTCATTCATAGTGGGAGGGAGCTGTAAGTTTTTGTTTTTACATTCATACTGTAAACAATAGAAAAGATGGACAGCACAACCACCCCCTTCCAGTGAAGCCGTAACTTTAAGAGCTCTCCCTGATGATTCTCTGCAGCACAGGTTATAAAATTTGCTTTATTCAGTAAAAACAGATGGAACATGGGTCAAACTTGAAAAATGCAACACTCATCAAAAAATTATTCTCAAACATACTTTGTGTCATGACAGCACGAGTGTTCATTTGTCAGGTTTTATTTTTTTATTTTATTACTTTTGTTTCATATACTTTTGGCTATATGTTGCCAAAAGATGGGATGTAATATTATGGTTGACAGCTCTGTAGGCAAATGGAGTGTTTTTTAGAGTGGAGAAGAAATGAAGAGAGAAAATTAAAGGAATTCTAAAACAAAAGTCATTAAACTTTCATCAACCATGAGAGACTTCTTCCAACCAACACAAGTACTTTTATAGACTGTACCGACCTGCAGCGTTTTAGATGTTTTATCACAAGGTTCAATGTGTGTTTTGGTTGTGACACCGATCCCACAGCTCCACAAGCTAGAAAGTTTCTGCAGGCTTTGACTTCAAAATACATCACCAGCGCATTTTATACTTGAAAGAGTCGCCTATATTTACACACAGTGATTTAGGCAAACAAGAAACAACATGAAACATTTGAAGTTAGATTATTTCCTTTGGAAAGTTAGTTTCAGTTTAGCTTTTAAACTGTAACCGTCTTTTTTTCTGTGAGAAAAATCAAAGCAAGCTCAGAATTACATAACTAATAAAGTGCATTGCATTGTGGGAAAATGATGTGTATCATCAGACATTCAGAAATCTTCACATTTCTAGTGAGAACACACATCAGACTCTAAACCTGCTTCCACAGTGTGAAACTGGGACAGAGGGATTATGCAGACGTTATTTGTTGCCAGTTGACTTCTTATTGGATGACATTATCTCATTCCACAGCTGGATGAGTTCTTGTTGTCTATTTTAAGAAAATAATGCCACCGCAAATTGACTTTTCAGGTGGAGAGTTTTGCTTGTTCAACACCAGGAGTTCAAAATGTTTCAAAGTGTATTTCACACCCTGAAAACTACTTGACTTTTCAATCCATATTTCATCTGCCGTCTTTTATCTTGATGCTTGTTTAACAATGCAGCTGATTATGTTGTTTGATAGTGTCTCTTACACTCTCCACTCTTTGTCTTTCCTGTTCAGATTTCTCTCCCACATTAATATTTCAGTACGACAATCCGTCTGTTCTCTGTCTGTACTCCCGGCAGACTCTCACAGTTAGCTGTTTTTGAACTATTTTGGACAAAAAATCAGTCAAGTCTACACTTTTGAAGTGCCTCTATGAATAGTCTGTGCCATTTCCAGCTCTTCGCCCTGTGCAGAGATTTTTTGGCACTTCTAAAAGCCCAGTGAACAAGTCTGAAAGGTTACTAATGGTTCCCTCTGTCTCTGCTTTTCTTTTTGTCTGCTGTCATCCTTTATGGGATTTCTTTTCTCCTTAAACCTTTCGTCTTTGTTCCCTCTGTCTGATCTTGTTAACCTTCCTCTACTCTCTTATACTCTTTACTGTCTCAAACCTTCTTGTTCCTGCTCCCTCATTGTTCCTCTTTTTTCTTCCACAGTGGACTTGTTGGAACTCAACGTGGCCCAAAACACCTTTGAGCAGCACAAGATGACCAACAACAGTCACCTGAAGACCGTTCCTGATGTCATTAACTGCCTGACGTCGATCTACGACGGTTTGGAGCAGGAGCACAAAGACTTGGTCAACGTGCCGCTCTGCGTGGACATGTGTCTCAACTGGCTGCTCAACGTTTACGACACGTGCGTTTGCAAACTGTTTTCCAATTAAGACAAAACCCAAAGTCATTTTCATTTGTTTTCTGACTTAATCATAGAACATCTTCCCTTTTTCTCTCCAATATAGTTGTTGCAATACTAACATCAGTATTGTCATGATAAAAAAGTGAATGTCTCAATATCTCTTAGTGGCAAACGGTGTGAAAAGTGTCTCAAACAGACTCGATAAAATCGTCAGATATCACTTTGCTCTGGCATTTTAGTACCATCTGTATTCCTGATATGGATTATGTTATACACACTCATTCCTTTTCATACACAAGCTGTTTGAACATGCCATATGCTCTAGCAAATCTCTCAGTTTGCATTCAGACGGCTGCTCCACACTATGTTTGTTTTAGGCCAGACATGAATACACATTTTGTTCAAATACAGCAGAAATCTACCATCTTTACATGTGTGTTCACACCGTGTCAATCAATATGTTTAGTGGTCTCGTAACTAGTTGACGATACACCAGAAGTATATTAATAATCTCACCAACACTCCTCTGCCACTGAAGAGCACTCACACTCTTGAAGATCCTCCACTTTCTGAGCAAATAATGATTTCCTGTCACTGCTGTGGCTTAGAATTCTGCTCTGAACTGAACTGAATACACATAAAGCTTCTGTTTGTGCCCAAACACACACTCACAACAAACAGAAGTGAGTCAGAGCCAGTGTTTGATGTGTCTGTGTATGTGTTTTTTTGTGGCTGTAGTGGCCGCAGCGGGAAGATCCGCGTCCTGTCCATGAAGATCGGTTTGCTCTCTCTCTCAAAGGGACACCTGGAGGAGAAATACAAATGTAAGTGACAACGAGGAGGAGGGATATCTGCTAATACACACATGCACTTAAACACACCATCACTCTGTTTCCAGGCTAGTCTGAGCCGAGTCCATCCCGGCAAGTATTCCCCGCAGATTTTCTTCAAACTCACAGAAATAGAAAGACTCAAAGACACAGAGAGAGAAGCAGGAGAGCAGGTCACCTAATTGGATGAGAGACCTCCTACGCACCTCCTCTGTTTTTTATTCAATTTTCTTTCCTGATTTATTTTGGAGGATTAGGGAGCGTGGATATAGGCTTGCTGCACTGGGAGGAGAAAGTCATTTTCAGCTTCCCGCTCTTTGTTTCTGCGACTTTGCCTCCCTATGACTGCTCACACCACTTCTTTCTCCTCTGTCCTATCTTACTTCCCCTCTTTCTCCTCCCTCTCTCTTTCCGTGGCATCCCCGCGCTTTTTAGTTCCAGTGGCAGTTTCTATTAGCCTGAGAAGGGTTTCAAACATGCTTGATTGCGCCCTTCCTCCTTTTTTCTTTCAGCCCCTCTTTGGCTGTCAGTCGCGTGCATTTAGCTACACATTGTAGCACACACACCTAACCAGGCGTGCTGCCGTTTGACACTCCTTTTGTGACGGCGGCGTATGTCAAATGTAATCTTCTGGTGGGAAAAGTGAGTCCGAGATATTGGTGTAGATGACACAAGAGGTGTGTGCTGGAATGGGGTCAGTGCGGATGTGCTTGCAGACATGGAGGAGCTAGCATCAGGGCGAAACCTCACACAGAGATCAAAGTCATCTGCAAGCTGAGCAGAAAGACCTGTCATGCCCTCCCCTCTCTCTCTTCTCACTTTACGGATTTGCCCTCACTGTTATCTCGACTCAGTGTGTGCCTGAGCTCAGATGTGTCATACCTTTAAAAAAAAAAAATCTAGAATATAATGCTGCCAGCTTGATAACTGGCCGAGCTGTGAGTCACTGGGCAGGCATCCATATCCAGTACGGCTCTGTCAATCTCAAGTCGCAGGATTCAGAGGCAGGAAGGGAGAGAGATTAGAGTCTGGCTTGTGAGAAGTCAGATAGATTAAAGATTAAGACATATTTCTCCCTTCTGTCCCTTTCTACCACACACACAGACACTTTCTATCCCACTTTTTGCTCTGTTTCACACATTTCTCCCTCGATGTCTATTTATATCTGTTTTTTACATCACCCACATGCAGAAAATCTTTCTCTCAGCGTTTTTCTTTTCTCACTTTTCCCCCCTCCTCCCCCACTCAGACCTCTTCAGCCAGGTAGCGTCAGCAGGAGACACGTGCGACCAGAGGCAGCTGGGTCTGCTGCTCCATGAAGCCATCCAGATCCCGAGGCAGCTGGGTGAGGTGGCCGCCTTTGGAGGCTCCAACATCGAACCCAGTGTCCGCAGCTGCTTCCAGCACGTAGGTTCACACGCAAACACACACAAGGATGTAAATGTGCTCTGACAGAAGCATGTCGGTGTGAGTGCTCACACACACAAATGCTGAAGGAATAAACTGTATAAGTACATAAGCCTGGGTTAAGTAATCCCATAATGATCTTAATACTGGATGGATTACAGCCACTGGGATGAGATCTGTTCTGAATTGTGTTTTGATAGTTATATTCACTCAAATCATTTCAAGAAAAACATAAATTATAGAAATCCTTGAGCCAATAGATGCAAATTTTTTATTGCTGAACCCACAATTGTGGGGTTATTGACCATTGGTCTAATATAGTAACAAAACATTTGAATACATTGACTAGATAGAGGTCCCAGAAACTTTGTAAGCCATGTGTTTTTTCTCACCTTTTGGAATGTTTGAAGAGAAAAAAATCCTTTTTTCTCTCAAAATAGAGATGTCTTTTTTCTGAAGTTCTTTGTCTAATATTTTATGCCTTTACTCATGGAAGATAGTGCAGTGTGTGAGCAGGAAAGTGCAAAAAGGGGGAGTGACAGCCAGGTTGGATATGAACCTATTCGGTGGCTAACGTCGTAGTTTGAGTAACTTAACTGTTAGGCCACGATGGTGCCTGAAATGTGGCATTTTCAAAGTAGTCAAGTGGAACAATGTGTTTCTTTGAGCGATGCTGTGACACCTATAGACTGCACGTACCATATTGGAAATACAGACTCAACCTATCTTCTTTTGACCTAGCATGGGAGTAAAAGGTGGAGCTGACACAGGCCAATTTCTTCCTACAGGGTCTTGACTGTCGGCCAAGTCAGCAGTGGCCCTTGACAAGGCAAAACTTGTAAATTTAATATTGAGGGACAAAAAAATACAGTGTTTCCTATTCGTCATTTTTGAACCAGGCTGTTTGAATAGCTGTTAAGATCCGCCTTTTTAATGGCCGTGTATGTGGCTTCTCGTACTTCTGGAGTTGACTCTTGTAGACCATCAGTTTTTGGCACTTCCAGATTAGCTTTATATCATAAGACCAGAGGTTGCCGCGTGCTCACAAAGTTGGATGCAAAGCAAAATAAGGTGGAAGGAACACTTCGACAAAACTCATCATAAAGTTTGAGCTCAATTGATCTCTGTTAAATGAAATGATAGCAGCCAGCTGTCTGCACTAAAATACTTGCTCTTAGTTAAATTTCCCAGTTTGTATTTACTTGGCTTGCTGGAATGACTTTTTGTCTACAGCTTTATCTACAAAAAGAAAAATAACATCATGATTTAGTCACCTCAAAGCCCCTTGACGATATGTTAATAATGGCAGTCATTTCTACTTAGCTAGGACTGTCACTGGTAGCACCTTGGAAGAGGTTCAGCAAAGAAAAATGAAGCCTTGTAATTTTATAACTTTCTTTTTCTTTTATGGGATTGAATGTCTTTTACTGCAGCTGAGTAATAGACACAAATGAGGGGAAAAAAATCAGATCAAAGTACTTAAATTGACAGGAATATAGTTGTGATATTGCAAAAGTCGTAATATTATGAGAATGAGGTCATAAATTTAGACGAATAAAGTCGTATTATACAAATAAAATTGAGAATTTAAAGTTTAAAGTCGTGCATTTACGAAGATAAGGTCATAAATTTATATGAATGAAGTCGTAATTTGGGTCCATAGTTGACTGATCTGTTATTTTTAAGGGGAATATCAGAAGAGCAGCCAGCTGCCTGCTCTTAAACAAGGACTGCTTGAGAACTTTATCAAATCTATTTATTCTAACTCCTTGATGTGGCCCTGATACTCCATTATTCTTTTACTGAAACTGTTTAACCTTGTTAACCTGATTAAGGGACATAGATTTGTCCAGTCAGGAACTGTCAGGGCAGCTTTCAGACATTTATAACATGCAAATTTTAAGAGACACAGATGCTCTGTATTGGACTGACTGGACTCTTGACCTCAGTCTGCCAATTTAGGGCACCAGTTTATAGCACTACAGGGCTCCATGTCTCATCCATCCATGGTGTATTGATTCGCTAACAGCAGTTAGCAAGCTGACTGCACGATCCTAACACATATGCATATTAGTACAAGGCCTGAATATCTATTTACGCCACTAGTTTTGTCTCCTTTCCTTTTCGTCACGCTCATCATGTGACCTCAGTCTGCTCTGTATTTGAAGCACTTTTTAAAAGCCAAACATAAAGATCCTCAGAAATAAATCTAGATTTATTGTTGAGCTCTCCACAGCTAAAGCCAGAAGTAATGAATGTTCACAGTAGAGATAGTTTTTCCTTTTCCCTCTTTCTTTCTTTCTTTTTTTTTTTTTTTACAGCGCATGAAAGTGTTAGTTGGATGAATTTAAAAAACTGAAAGTAAAGATATGGATGTGTCTATTATCAAACTTTCTTTCTTTTTCAGTATTTCCAGTAGTTTATCTTTCAATTACAAGGAAAATATTCCAAGGTCTGAGCAACCAAATATTGGTCAGAATGTTTAGTGCGTTGCAATATGCTGACACCTCTGGTAACAGCTTCTGGCAGGTAATCAGCGCTGTGTGAGATGAAGTTTCGTTGCTTCTTCTAAAAGCTAATTGCCATTATACACCTCAGTCTCCTCTACATTTCCCAGCCATCTAAGAGCTGCCTCTCTCAATCCTGTAAAATAGCCTCAATATTTAAGCTCTGCTGACCAACCGTGAAGCCTGAAATGGCCTCCAGTCTTCTGCTGGCTGTCCTCTGGTGTTTTACTGCAGCCGGCTCACCACTTTTCCTGAGTTTATCTCTGGACGTTACTGGCATTTAATGATGTCCTCGTCCCCCTAGGGGAATGCTGTTTCATTTTTCTCACTTTTTCTCCTCTGGCTCATGCTTCAGTACTCATAAATGTGAGCCAAACATTAAAATTTGGATGCTATGAATTTAAGTGATCTCTTCTGCTGTGCCTCTGAAAATAGCCGAATTAAGCAGCTTCTAACCTTATCTCCCCCTTTTCTTTTCTCCTAGAGGCATAAAGGCAAACACTTTGCCTCCTGACACGCACAAATTTCCCAAAGCTGTTGTCCACTTCCTCATTAAGAGTTCCATCAAGCTTAGTTACCCAGATAGAAACCAAGCTGTAAAACACACTCACACAAACAAGAAAGCAAAGCCCCATGCCACCTGTGTGTCCGTCTGCCATGTTAGTGGCAGCGCAGTCACCCAAGCCGTTTGGTTTAATGGACCTGTGATCGAGTCCCTCCATCATAAATACGGCCTCTTTCACTGTTCCTTTGTCACTCTCCTTCATTTATCCATCCATCTATCCGTCTATCCAGGCATCTCCTCTCTGCAGTAATTAATCTGTAAGGGCAATAAATCTGCGGTTAGACAGGACTGAGAAGGGGAGGACGTCGGAGATGAGCAGGTGTATGAGAGAGGAGAGACTTTGATTGTTCAGAGGGAAGGTCGAAGAGGATGTAAAGTTGATTTGAGAACTATCAGGGTGAAAAGTTCGTTTGCAAAGTCCTTGTCACCTAATAACTTTTACACACCTTTCATTGCTTTAAAACTCAGCTCTGTCCTTGTGTTCTGTATCCTTTCATATACTTATTGGACCAGATCCTATCATATTAAAAAGGCTCTTTACCTGCCACCTATAAAATTTGAGGTTGGTCACCTTTGCTGTAGGGAGGTTAAAGTGCATTGATAGTTTTTAAACTTTTGATACCCACAAATAAAACATTGAGGTAGAAGAAACAAGAAGGCTCCCTCTTAAAAGAATTGAACTTTACGGTGACAGTTTTTGATGAAAAAGAAATGACGTAGAAGGAAAACACGAAGTTGCTTCTGCATAACAAAAAAAAAGGATTTTACATTTTGCATTTACTTCATATTCTAGAAAGATCTGTTTTTCCCTTGGTTATTTTTCAACAAAATACAATGGTTTAATGTTGATCAAACCATAGAATTAACTAACAGTTAAATAGATGTATTGTTTTGTACATTATCTGAAGTTACATAGTGAGTTGCGCTGTATAGAAATGTTGTTGTTCAACAGTGTTGTTTTGTGTTTTATTGCAACATTTACTAAGGTGGCCATGTAGACCATTGGGTCTTAACTGCGGTTACGCTGCCTTACCGTATTTTAGTGCTTAGCATTATTACAGGAGAGGCAGCTTCACTATAGGAAACTGTGTTAGCTGGAAAGCATAAGTAAAAATCTCAGTTAACAGGTGTTTCCTCTTTTTGAACAGCTTCTGTGCAACTAAATTGTTTGGTATTTCACCTTTTCACACACAACCAAACAGCTCACTGCTGAATGTTGTCTCAAAGAGTAACTGCCTCTATAAATAAAAAAAGTAAATCCTCTTTCCAAATTCTAAGGTTTCATTTGCTTCTTCAATGTTTGTTTGCTTCCAAGAAGTTATCTTCAGAGGATATAAAATTATGACACTGCAGTTTCGCTCACCAGAGTGGGATCAGAGAAACATGCACCGACACACACAGGCTGTGTTTCTTTTGATTACTCCCTCCTTATTTCAAACATATTCAGGCCTTCTTTGCATGCGCTGCCCTTTGTGTGCATCAGGGATGATGGAAAGGTCGTCTTTGATTTGTTAAGCGCTAACAACAAGGGTGCGAAAGTTTCACTCCCTGTGTGGGTTTTTCCAATGGGCTCATTATAATCTGCTGGGAAACAATAGCTTCCCTCAAATGTATTCTGTGAATGCTTTTTGTGTTGTTCTTGTTGATGACTGTTTTGTAGAGGACACTTTTTTTTGTAGCTCATCATTTCCTTCTGTGATATAGAGCATTTAAACAAATGACCCAACATGAGCATTGCATAGGTTACATAAAAAATGACACCTCCAGGAGTTTGGATTAAAAGTGAAGAGTAGGAGTTTATGGGTGTTTTCTAAGTTTCATAGAGAATTATGTCTGTTAGCTAACATCCAAGCTTTAGGCATATAGGATGAGGGTAGTGAGGGTGTTGAAATCAATCTATGTTTATAGTTTGATATTTCAGCCAATAAACATGAAAAAGAAGCTCATAAATATTATTCTGTCTTGCTCCACAATTCAGGGCCATAATGTGCCTGAGGGAACCGTCACTTTAATAAATATGGTCATCTAAAATTGGTTTGCATCTTTTATTAGGCGTTGGTAATAAGCACAGACTTATGGCCTGTTTTCTTTTTTTTCCCAGATACTGGTGTGCATGTTCAATCGTGTGCAAATCATCAGCCTTCTGAAAAACTGTGAGCTGAACTTTTGGTTCGAAACTTCTAACTCTTGGTTGTGTGTCTGTCTTTTGCCAGGTGACCAATAAGGTAGAGCTGGAGCCGCGGCAGTTTGTTGATTGGATGCGTCTGGAGCCCCAATCGATGGTTTGGCTTCCTGTTCTACACAGAGTGGCCGCGGCAGAGACTGCCAAACATCAAGCCAAGTGTAACATCTGCAAGGAGTGTCCTATTGTTGGCTTCAGGTAAACACACACACACAGACAAAGTCTGCAACATTTTACAGACGAAACAAACACCAAATGTGTCCAAGAGCTGTGTTCTCTTCTGGTTGAGCATAAAGGGCAGATCTGCTCTGGAGGGCAGGCATTTATCTAAATGTCAACAGCTGATACACCACTGGCTAAATACCATCCGGAGGTTTGCAATAAAACACACACATAACACGCTCACTTGGACACAAACAATCACTTCACAGCCACATTCACAAAGATCACGAAGAGCTGATTGGCTGGCGAGCAATCCATAACAGACCACCCTCTGATACTGAGCAGAACTGGCATTCACACACAAAACACAACAATAGCTGCCTTTGTTTCAGCTTGTCCCTCATCTCACATGCTCACAAGAACAACAGGTAAAGAAAGATAAACGTTTCTGTACTCAATTTATCAAAAAAATTTTCCTCGCAGACAGGTTTCTCACAGTTTAGCGGGGAAAGGTTTCATGTGGTTGGAGATTTGTGCAGCAGAGTGGCAGGATGGTCCCCTTCAGATCGTCTGCTTTGCCAGCAGAAAGAGAAATACAGTCAGACGTTTGATGAAGCACACGTCTCCTGAGTTCTGTCATTGATCGATGAGAGGGAGCGACGGCAGGAGCCAAAGGCTTAGAACAGAGGATGAAGGGGAAAGGAAAATGCATGGCTGGCATTTTTTGGATTTCATTCTTTTTATACCATTCAGGTTTTTTTAAACCAGCATGGTATATCAGGTCATCTGTAAGCCCTGACAGAAATGGTCAAAGTGTCTGTGGATGTGGACAATAGTTATCAAAGACACGGCTGCAGATTAGCGGCCTCATTTAACTCTCATAATTTTCTGTGAAAACTAGCTCATGTTTATTTTCATGTTTACTGCCATGTTTACTGGCATGTTTACTTCTTCATTTTCTGCTTCAAATTGCTGGTGAACACAATTTCTTTGTTTTCTTAACTGCAAGATAATGTTTTGGAAAAATGATACAGAGGCACCTTGATTTACAGGTGTCCCAATCAACATGTTCTTCAAGATTCGAGCCGTTTCTTTGTCGATTTTTTGCTTTGAGTTGAGAGCAAAAATTGGTGTTACAAGCCAGCATTGTATGTTTAGAAACATTCTGAAGGAAGGATAAAACAGACCTCACTTGACAGGTTTTTCTTTTTTGAGAGGGGTGGGGTGGGGGGGCTTTTTGTGCCCTTCATTGGTGAGGACAGGGCAGTGAATAGCGTATGAAAGAGCAAGAGTGGGGAACAACAGGACACAGGCCACAGGCTGGACTCGAACCTGGGCCACCTGCTTTAGAGCAAGCCTCATGCGATGTGACCCAGATCACAAATTTTTAAGGTCCCCAATTTCAGACACGTCTGCAAACTGATATAAGGACAGCATCTTTATACAAAAGACATGAAAGGTTTTATAATTAACTGAACTTGTTTGTAGATAAACTCATTAATTAATGACCATCTCATCATTTCCCCCCTGAAGGTGAATTATCGGCTCCTCGTCGTGGTAATACGCTGCATGTCAGAGCGTAATGGTGCATTGGACTTAGTGGTGTTGTGTGCACTGTTGCATCCTTTGATATATGACTGCCTCTTGTAGCTCATCAGTCAGCTCACCTTGGGGGGAAGCGGAGAGGAGAGGAAGATAAAAGACTGAGGCTATTATGTCTGAATGGCTCCTGTCTCTATTTAGCTGCTAAATGGTCTCCTGGCCTCAGCTGCTGCCGCTGAGGACAACGTTTTCCTCCGGCGTTGTCACGTTGTTGTGTTTAGGTTGAAATCTGACTGTCTGTCACACTGTCAGCATATGGAGACTGTTTCAGGGGTGTGTATATGTGTGTGTGTGTGTGTGTGTGTGTGTGTGTGTGTGCGTGTGCGTGTGTGTGTGGAAGGTTGTGTGACAGACAGTGAAAATTGACAGCTCTCTAGGAGGGCCCAGTTTTGCCTAGAGATGAGTCATGATGTAGGGTTGCCTCTGTGCTCAGACACACACACACACACACACACACACACACACACACACACAGAGCCTGAAGACATTAAAGTGACATCTACACACTCTTCTCCCCCACTTATCTCACTTTTCACCTCCTCTCTCCTCCTCTTCCTCTCTCTCTCCCGGCAGGTATCGCAGTCTGAAGCATTTCAACTACGACGTGTGTCAGAGCTGCTTCTTTTCTGGGCGCACTGCCAAGGGCCACAAGCTCAACTACCCCATGGTGGAGTACTGCACACCGGTGAGGGACTTACACACAACCACACACACACACAAATCATCTTATATCTCCATCCTAGCGTGCTCACACACTCCTCTCATCCTTCTAAACCCACACATTCAAACTCAGACTTTGGTTATTGCTGCACTTCATTTATACGGACCATCAATTATCTTTTGTACCTGCAAATTAAGATTCACTACATTGACTGTAGGATGAGGAAAACTAAACCCAAAATATGCAATACAGCTGCCTGTTACTCCTCCAGGAAAGCTTTCCAGGTTTTGATGATGTGTTTGAATGATATGACAGAAACGTTGCAATTAGACCACAAAAAGCGAACTGGGGGCTGTAAGGTTGGGTCTGGTGCTGCCAGGCAGTAAATACAAACCAAATACAAGCAAGAACCCTCTACTTGTGGATTCTTTAGTGGCACTGAAGCATTGATTTTGGTGTTTCTAAAAGTCTTTCCATCAAGCTTGTGCTATGGAATTCAAAGATGACTCTAAGGTGCTTTTCTTTTTAAAGTATTTAATGTCATACATGGTTGTACAAACTTGAAGACAAAGCGAGATTAAGTACAATCAATCAAACTTTAATACTATTAAACATGTCTTTGTTGCAGTTGTGTATTCATCCTTCCACTGTTCCGCTGCTCTTTTCTACAGTGCTTTTTAGTTCTGAACGCCAACCAAAACCTAGCACGCAGGCTGCATTCCAATTCATCTTAAAGGTTGAGGATGGAGCTACAAGATCAATAAGACTGATATTCCTCCTCAAAAAAGCTAAACAAAACAAAAAAAGTGCTTCTTTGTAGAACTTTCTTTGTCCATATTAGAACAGTGAAAGTATGTTCAAGGCAGCACTACGAAAATGAGACCATTTATAATTAGTTTTCCAATCGGTATGTGAATCTTAGATCAAATGACATGAAAAGTCCAACTCTGTACAATCAGAATCGCTTTCTACTTTACAGAGACATCTGAAGACACAAGTGTTCAGGGAACATTTGGACACTTTATCTGACTCTTCTCCTCTTTGTCACTTGGGGTTGATTGAACTAGAGGGTCTGAGACGTATCTCTTTATGAATATCAAGCACTGAATAATGGCTGTTATGGAATGTTAAACATTGTTGAATTTAAGTTATGGTGGAAACTGGAAGCTGGAAATGAAACTTGTGGGGCCTCAGGTAGACACTCGATGAACTTAAGTTTACAACACGTGGTTCTGTTTCTTGTGGCGGATGGCTGCGTGTGCGAAGGAGGAGTAACTGGTGGAGTTGTGGAGAGCGTGAGAAAGTTCTCAATGACACATCTTCTCTCTGAACCACAGTTAAGTGAAGGGGGGACCGAGTGGACAGAAATGCCTGTGGCCCCCAAAATTCCCAGTGTTATAGCTACAGTTAACAGTTGTCCAGATTGTAGTCATGCAGTAAGTGACCCTGCAGGACCCACAGTCTTTGGGAAATCTCTAGACCGTGACGTGAGAGGGTTTCTGACGTAATGTCTTCTATTAAGTCTTGTTAGAGCCTTTTCATGAAAGGAAGGAATATCATTCCTAACCTGTCCTGAGATGACCCACCAAATCAAAGCTGCACACAAACTTTTACAGTTAATGCTGGCCCCCACTCCCACACCTTAAACAACAAAGGTCTTAGCTCTGATATTTAAATTATGGACCCCTCCCAAAGGGGTCCACAGCAGGACCATGAGTCTCTTTAACCCTCCCTCCACCCCCAACAAGTTCATATTTTCTTTCTCTTCTCCTCCACGCCTTACTATCTGTTCAGCTGATTCCTCCAGCTTGTTCCAACACCTCCCGACAGACCTCTGACTTCATCGAATTTACATGGACAAATGGTAAAATACTCTCTGCTCCCGGAGGTCTGTTTTATCTTTCCTGCCAGAAAGCAATATTTCACTTTACTACTACGTGGAGAGCGTAATATTAGAAAAGAGGGAGCTCGGGCAAAATTGAACATTGCTCCCTTTCTCAATTAGGAAGCACACACTTGCGGGCCCACTAGTTTCAATATTGCTTAACGTCAAACTTTGAGTGACTCGAGCTGAGACGTTTCTCATTTCTGTTTTTTAATTTGCTTTTTCAATTTTGCAAATGGGATAGATATTGACTCTGGAGGAACAGCTGTGGGGAGCCGTGATGGTTCTTCCCTGAGTTAAGACGCCCAGCAGCTGCCTGCTACGACTACGAGATACATGATCGTTTTTCAGCTTTGCTGCGGCAACAAACACTTGAAACGTTGGTAGGAGATTATTACTGAGCTAAAGGGGGTATTAATCACACTCACAGTTTTACTGATCCTCAACTTTATCTGAGAAGGGGAAATAAACATTGATTGCAGCGAGTATGAAACATTTCCCCTCCACATTTTGCAGTGTCAGATTTTTTAATCAAAGTGAAGTTTATCAGGATTTCAAGCCCGATCTGTGCACATCCCCATTAAATGAAAGTATGTTTGCAGAAATTCTTAGAACTAATGAAAAGCAAGGCCTTCGTAAATTATAGCTAAAGTATCTTTCTAACTTTTAATCTTGCTGAGCTGTCTGCACTTCTTTACAGACTCTGCAGTTACTTCAGTTGAATAGATCTGATTGCGGTTTGTTCATATTGGCTAAAATGATGATATAAGCCTCAACATTAGACATGTGAGAAGAACGAAACCTTGTATTTTCAAGTCAGAGGGGCTCATAACAGCAGCTAAGAAGCAAAATGTCTCATGAAATATCTTGTGCACTGATTCAGCAAATATCTGAACTTATCAGCCTTAATGTTAAGCTCACTTCCTGCCAGAGAGCGGTCACAACTTATCACCACTGCTTCTTTGAAGAACAGCTGTGGCAGCAGCATATTCTCCTGCAGGCTTTTCAACTCGCACACAACTAGAGGATGTGTAAGGGTAGAGGGAAGAGTAAATGGAGCTGAATGCAAGCACATTATTGGGGAGTATGATGCCAAATACAATTGACTGTTGCAACAGCTTATGTTCAGCACAAACAATGACCTGAAGCAATCAGCACAGTGGGAACAATCAATGCTGAAATGGCTCAAGTAAGGACTTCCAAAGCTCACAGATCTGATATAATGTGAGTTTTTATGTTTTGAATCACTGCAAACTCAGCTGAATGGACTTTTGTTGAACTGCCAGGTGCTGCAGATATTCTTCAAAACTTGCCATTACAAACACTAAAATGTATCAAGGACTTTAATCTGTGAGACATACCAGAGGCAATCAAAGCATCTAAATCAGCTTTTCTACTCACAGCTATTCCACACTATTCCACTATTTTTCTCTTAAATCATAAAGGCACTCATAAAATATTTTCTACTCCTAACCCTGTGTGCTTTCCAAATTGTGTTTCAGTTATATACCTGTGAAAACAGCTGGTTCATATTGAATAATGCAGCTTCAAAAACAGAACCCAGGGAGTTGAAGATGTAGAGTTGCTTTTCAAATACTCGGTGCAGGCTCTTAATAAGATTCCTACTCTTGTGTTTGTTGTACGGTTTATTTTACAGCCACAATATTGCTTTCTTTTATTGGGTTCTAGCTTTTATAGGAGTGGTATTTTCATAGTTCCAATGGGCTCTTTTTGTGATATTGGAAATTTGAAACTGTGTCGTATTGATTACTGTAATTTCAGCCTTTCCAAAGTGGAGTTGTGTTCAGTGTGTTTTCACGGTCACTGTTCATCATAGGGAGCAACCTGGAGGCTGAGAGTTTTGACGCACACCTTAAAACAGATTTGATTTTCTTCACAACACTCGTTCCTAAACTTAAGCATTAACAGCTATGTTGTCACCCTCTTATGAAAGAAAAATGACACAGAAGGAGAAAGAAGAAGCTTATACACACTCATAAGCACAACTTCTCATCTAGTTATAGAAGACGTCTTTGGATATGCTGTTGCTCAAGCTAGCATCTCAAATTGTGTGGATTAGTCAACAAGCTCAGTGAACTCAATAGAGTCTGTTCACTTTTGCATATCAGTTGCTGTGGGAGACATATATGTCTGTGTGTGTGCGTGTGTGTGTGTGTGTATGCGTTAGCATTTTTTTTTGTGTATGGGTTTAGTGTTTGTTGTCTGAATCCTCTGCAAAGGGATTTTCTCCCCCTCTGGTCACACCGCTCAGGGTAATTTGCTGTTCGCTTGCGAGGCAGAAAATGGCTTCTGCAGCAAAGACACCTTTGCTAAGTATCTAATTAACAGAACACATTCTCTTCCACATGAATGGGTGTGCACAAGGGACAGCCAAAAATGCACAAACACGCACTGAAAAACACAGCAAACGATGCATTTTTTTGCCATCTCTTAGTCTTCTCTCGCTCTTGTAGACAACATCAGGCGAGGACATGCGAGATTTCACCAAAGTGCTGAAGAATAAGTTCCGATCAAAGAAGTACTTCGCCAAACATCCTCGGCTCGGTTACCTGCCAGTCCAGACGGTACTTGAGGGTGACAACCTGGAAACGTAAGTAACACTATTGAGTCAGAAAACACCATAGCTGCAGCACATTAACACATTTCAGCACAGTTTCCTTTCCGGTGTTTGGAAGATGATAGAATGAGTTTTGAATACTGATGCCTCTTCATGACCTACACAGTAAAATAAGACTTTCAGCAGTAAAATCTGTGATTTCTTTACACAAAACTTTATTGCCTGTGCTCAGGTCACATCTTCCCACAGAAAGAGCCGCATTTTATTGTGCCATCACTGAGAAGCAGCTATGTTTAGAGCTCTCCTGCTTCACTTTGGCAATTAGAAGTAAACAAGAAAACAGAGTTATTTTACTTTAGATAATTCCTCCTTGTTTTTTATTCATGGCTGATACTGGAGTAGCGTCAGACAACAGTCTTAAACATGACTTCCAATTTCCATCAGAGTGATGTATAAGATGAGCTGGAAGACTTAAAACAAGATTTGACCCTTATGCTAGTCAGTAAATGCTCAATGAGAACATATCATGAGACCATTATTTAGACATTTATTGGAACATTGTGGCTCAGCTCATGGAACTAAGGCTGTAAATCCAGTCGCTTTTTTTAATCTTACTACCTGTACTTACTAATTTTCTCGGGTTTCATCATTTTAACAGTAAATAATTTGACAGAGCTACAAATAAACACAGACATTATCACTCCTCCGTATTGATCCAGCAAAAAAAAGCTTGAAAAAAAAAATCTAAAAAAAACTTTGAAAAATGTATTCCATTTCTTTGTTTTCACTACAAGTTAATGATTTGACTAAAACTGTCTTTTTGGCATTGCTCTACATTAGTGCTCATGAGATTTTAACCTGACCAATCTAAAGTGGGGTCACCAGAATCAACACAACACAAAAACTTGCAGAGCTGCAGAGCCCACATGCAAAAAAAACTTTTCATGGATCATTCAATTTTAATGAATCCCTTGAAAGTAAGAGTGGATCGGTAACAGGAATTCCCTAATTGAGGGCAAGTATTAATAGTTAAAGTATTTTTATCTACTATTGCTCTTATGACCTTTGCAGACAGCCAATAATAGCCACACAGGGAGTTACATCACAGGTCAGTTAGCCTGTTGTTGTAAAGCATATTTCATTGAATGATTATTCCCACAAGTTCAAGACACAATAAAATGATTGCAGAAAGAAATACTTCAAAGAGTCTAACAGGTTCCTTTATACACTGACTGGATTTGGACTTGTAACATTTGCTGATTTCACTGAGTCCTAAAAAAACTTGAGATGCTTTAAAAACAAACTTATATGTGATAGAAACTGTTGCTTTAGTTTAAATGTTGGTCCAAAAGCAGTCTAAATTTGCATAAGTTCTAAGTTTGCAGCTTGTTACTCATAATTGAAATCTTTGATGCAGAGTGTTTCCCCTCATCAAACACAAAACATTTACTGTTGAAACTTGTTTTGAACTACAATCAAATTCAGAAACTTCACAAACACTTGGAACTTTAAGAGATTTTTATTTTTAGAAGCTTATGAAAAAAACACTATCTCTCAAACTTTGCTACCAGTTTATTTGACAACATTTCTCAAAAGCAACATAAGACATCTTTCACCAGCTTTCACTGGCTGAGGGTTTCTCTCTTTAACTGGTTTTGACATGAAAAATTGATAAAAAATGTCTCTTAAATGTCCAAATTTGTTGCTGAATGTGAAGGTCACAGGTTTTGAGAAGTCTGACATCCTTGCAGAGACTCCTGCTACACTTTCTACAGTGTTAATTTCACTCTCAGTTAATGTGTTTATTTACTTGTTGGTCCGGTGTTGACAAGGTGCACTGCTGCACTGTAGATCTTCTGTCTGCAGCAGTAGCTTCAGTGACTACCCTTGATTTATGTCCCTGCCGATGCCAGCTGTAAATCCCCCAGGAGAGCCGTTTAGATAGGTCCACATTATGCAGACCCCCCAGGCTAGCTCCACCTCCCTGCCTTCTGGAGCGTATTTTACTGAGTTGTGGCTCTTGTGAATACCACAGTGCATGCTGCTCTCTTTGTGACTCATTTTTGAGTTCTGCTCCACAAACTATCAAATCAGTCATTTTTTCCATTAGTTATATCAACATGGTTTTCTAATCAAACCCTCTCTCGAAATAACACTTCACTACCTCGTTGGTACCAAAAACTTTCAGAGATGTTTATGCGCGCTCACACAATGACTCACCTGTTCACTCACGATGGATTTTCCCCAACAGTCACGTCTCAGATGGATTGCACTCCTTCTTTCATCTCGCCGTCCTCCTCCTCACCTCCCATCACGCTCCGTACTCACTTCCCCTCCTCTCTGAAAAATAACTCCCACAGAGATGCCTGTCTGATAAATGGCTAAAAAAAAAACAGGTAGAGGAATTGTTGGAAAACTGCGAGCGATCTTTTCTGAAAATATAGAAGCAGGGAATTGGACTTGAAAGAATTTAGTAGTATTTCATGGTCATCATTTCAGTATCCGTTTTTACTGCAATTTCTGGTGTGAGCTGTGAAATATCCACATGTTACTTAAAGCTTTTGGCGTGTCTATGAGATCTGGCACCCACATATGATTAATGTTACGAAATGCTAAGCACACTGCAGTCATTTTAAATCTGTAGTGTCACTGTGTATAGGTTCTTGCCATCTCCATTTTCACTAAAATGAACACTGTGACCTAAATTGAAATGGATTTTTTTCTGGAAGGGGAACAAAGTCTAGGTTGCTGCTTGAAAGGAGGAATTATGCAGATTAGGGAACATCTAAACACTTACTGTCACGTTAGTTGTAAGGGAAATAGGACTGTTTCCAAATGTAACTCAGTAATGAAGCCAGGAATCTAAAAGAACGGATTATTTGATATCAAACAACATGACGCACCATCATCCTGAAAGAAATTTGAAGAGATTTTACTTAAGGCTTTCTCTTAATATTAAACACTTTTAGCCTGGCTCCATTAGTTCTCTTAACTTTTGAGAAGCGGTAATTTTTTAAGTAGTGTATCACAGCAGAAGAGGAAATAAGATTGTCTGCTGTATAATTGCCCTCCTAATGCACTTTCTCCCTCCCTCTCTGTCTCTCTCTCTTATTTCTCCACTAGCTTTTCATCATTTCTCTTTCTAATTCCACCCACTTTGTTTCTCTCCACCTTGAGAGAGCAAAACACCACCTACTCTCACTTCCCACTTCGATCTTTGCCTCATTTCACAGCGGATAGGATTTTTGATTCGTCACGGCTATATTTGATAATACGAAAGAAAGCTTCTAATGGTTATCCCACTCAGTGTTGATTTAGCTTTTTACCCCACGTAACAAGATATTAGACCACACTGAGAGGCTAATGGGTTTGAATGTGGGTTAGAAAATCAGTGACTACATTTTGTTAATTTCAGAATCTTGCTAGTGGAAAAAACATTTTGTGCAGTTACAGAAGAGAAATAGTCCTAGCTAAAAACAAAACTAGATAAATCTCTGAATTTGTTACATCCCACATTCAACATTTCCTGTCCATCTCTCTTCACTGTATTTCTGACAGGCAGGTTGAGATGTCAGCTTGGGCAGATGGTCTTTTATGGCTGACGGAGTAAAAGGAGCACAGGGACAGCAGAGAGGAGCACTTCTAAATGTGACAGAGTGACTACAGCAGCATGATGGACAAAGTGGATTTTCAGAAACCTTTTAGTAGAAAACAAATTCTGAAAAAGCACTGAAACAAACACTGCAGGATTTATTCATTTTTTACAAGTACTAAAGGCAAAAGACATCACCTCTATTGGCAAGAGAATCTAATTTTCTGTCAGTGTTTCCAAGTTTTCTCAGTTCATTTGAGCTCACTTTCCTATAAGAAATTCACTGTTCTGCAAAGGTCTCACGGGTTGTGTGTGGGATTAGTTCACATTTAAGCAAAACTTTTTCATACTTATAACTGTCTCTGAACACATGTTTAATTCTGCATAGGTTGATAGTTTATCTCACCCTGAATTAGGTCTTTCAGAGCAGTGAGAAAAAAAGGCAAAGAAGCTAAAATGGTTCTGCCTTTTAATATTTTGCTCCTTCACATAATCTTACTCTACAGCAACTCAAGCTTATTTCTCGCAACAGGCCTGTGATCAAAAAGGGTGTCTCCAGTAGCCACATTTGTCAGATCTACAAGGTCTCAGCTGTCATTTTTCTTCTCGTCCTTTTAGTCACCTTTCTGTCCTTCATTTTTACCAATGCTTTTTTTCACTCTTGTTTTTCTCTCCTCTATTCGAACTTCTTCTTTACGAGTGCAGCCATCTGAGAGTTATAGTTGAATCAATGAAGATGTCAGGCAACTTTGCATGAGAAGAAAATGAACTCCGGTCCCATCAATTTATGGCACAGATGAATCTGATATATCCTGTTCTGACAAACAAAATGAGCACAGTGATTGCAAAATTATCAGCAATAGCACAATATCCCAAACCACTATCTAAGAATAGGCAGATCATCCCACCCTGTTGACCGTGGTTTGGTTGTCTCCTCATCTGAATCCCCTTTTAAATTTGAAATTCTCCTCACAGCACCAGAAGTGTGACTGCACTCTGAAAAATACACCCACCCACAGCATGTCTCCTTGTGAAATACCCACCCTCAATGTGGGAACTACAGCAGGAGGTGAAAGCATGTCAACCTCAGCTGCTGCTTTAACAGTTCCTATCCAGACTCCTCTGTGGAAACAACACATCTATTTTTTTCCCTTTTTTTCAGATAAAAGAATTTCTCAGTGTTCACTAACAGTAATTATATTCTGCATCTCTAAGAATAGCCACTAATGTAACAGTCTAACTCTTGAAAATGTTGGAAAAAGTGTCCATTTTCCTCTGAAATCATGTTCAGGTGGAAAACTGAAGTGCTGTCACAATGTAAACATCTGTGTCCCAAGTTTTTTTGTCATATAAATAAGGTGCATATGTACAGTACACCTAAAGAAATCATAATTTCAGTTATCCTCTGTCAGCAGCTGATCAGAAAATAAACAGTAAAACAAAGATATAGAGGGCTCTTTGGTCTGGTTTTCAAGTAACAGCAACCTATTTGATAAGACGTTAATTTCAGCCAACATTAGCATCCCGATCCTTGCTACATCATTGAGGGTTAACTAAGAAGAGGCTAAAAGTTACACAACATAAATGTTGAGCTTACAAATATTAGCTGACATAATAATAAATGTGTAATGTTAGCTAACGTGACATCGACCAAAACAGAAAGCTTAGATAATATGATACTAGCTTACAAAGTGTCAGCCAGCAAAATTTTTAAAATTTAAAGTTAGCTGAAATAGTGTGTGAGCCATCATAATGCTAGCTAGCAGAGCAACAGATGAAAAAATATTATCTAATAAAGTGCCAAGATTATGTTAGCAGCAAAAAACATAACTAGTACAATACTACATAGACCTAATGGAATCACAGTGTTAGCCAACAAAATTTTAGCTCATGTAAAGTTTGCTTCCATAGTGTAAGCCAATGGATTGTCAGTCAATGAAACACTTTCTAGCTCTCTTAATGTTCACCTCTAATTTCATTCTAAGGTAATGTTGGCTATGATAATGATAGCTGACAAAGCCATTGCTTATACTGTACTATGCAATGTAATCACAGAGTGTTAGCGAACAAAAATGTAGCTCACACAGTGTTAGCCAATGTAATCGGCACTGTCACCTGTCTTTTAATTGTTCTCACTTGAGTTGCAGAGAAATTATGACAATTCTTAAATGTTCTACGTGTGTACGACTCGCAATTTGGAACAAAGAAGTTAATAAAACTTCATGTGAGTGTTAGAGCTTCCCAATGTAAGCATAACATTAGAGAAAAATGGTCACCGTGTGAACACAGGGAAACGCATCTCAGTTGGTGGCTTCATTTTCTGAATTTTCCGTAGACCAGATGAATCTTTTTATATTATGATGCCCTGCAGATTAACTATGAAAAAGGCACTAAATGTGTGTTCCCTTGCCTGCTATTTCTGTAAATCCTCATGGCAAAAGTGAAAAAGGGAAGAAATTTGGGCCATATCATTCTGTATGCAGCAGGATTTGTAAAAACCAATTAAATGAAGTGTGTGTGACAGCAGCAGTGTCAACTGACATAATCAACCCATTTCCTGTGAAGCTTTCTCACACACACGCATACACACACACACAGTTAGATTACAGAGAACTGCCAGGTTGACTTACCCACCCTGACCCTTCAAATCTGCACATTTTCTGCTCCGTAAATCTGCTTTGAGGCAGGTTTTGAATAATGTCACAGTGGATGATCACGGACACATGTTGTGTATATTTTGGTGACTGTTTCACATGCCTTCCCCCAAAATGTTGGTCTATTCCTTCCACATCTTCCTTCACCTGTTGTGTTTTTTTCCACTGAGTGGTTTTGACCCTGAAATGTTTTGTGGTACCTCCCTCCCTCCCTCCCTCCTGCCCTCCCTCCTGCCCTCCCTCCGGTTCTCTTACAGCCCCGTCACCCTCATCAGCATGTGTCCGGAGCAGTACGAGTGAGTATCTACGGCACCACCACCAACAAAACCTTGCCACCAGACTGGAATGCCTCCTAACAACACCTCCCTCATACTTTCTCCTCCCTAACTCACTTTCGCCCTTGCTCCTCCTCCTCCCACCAAGACACAACTGCACTGCATGCTGCATGCCTGCCTGATCCACCGGCTGAACATGCAACCAAAAAATCCCCCACTGTCTCCTCCTCCTCAGCGCTCATTTTCTTCCCCTCTAAAGCATCTGACTAGCACTCAGTTGCACCTCCCAGCAGCAACTGTCAAAAACCATCCAACCGCTCCGTAGATCATCCCGCGCTTCTATTTCTCTTTGTAGGATCCTTAGATTTGTTTCCCAGGTGATGTTATGAGGGGCTGTATGTGTGTGTGTGCATGTCTGTGAATCCCTGTGTGTTAATGAGGTTGTGTGAGCATGCTGGGTCTCATTCATCTCCATTACTTCATTCATTTCCAGGCTGTCCCAGTCACCTCAGCTCTCTCATGATGACACCCACTCCAGGATAGAGCAGTATGCCAGCAGGTACGCATCATCACCATCACCATCATCTCATCATTGTTACCGTCTCAGGTGCCACAGAGGACATTATAAAGAATTCATAAGTGCGTTTAGATAGCGCACATTAAAAAAGGGGGGTTAATTATGGAATAAAACACCTGCCTTCATAGATTTTGGCAGTTTATTTCTAAGTGCTGGCTATATTTCCAAAAACAATTTCTTCTTTTTGATTTTCCCAAAGAGACCTCGGTTTTCATTCTGCAGTCAGGACTGCATAATATGAAAAACAAACAATAAAAATATGGTTGAAACTGAAAAAAAAAATTGATATACTTTTGTATTTCAAACATGTAGTCTCCACGTGCCTGAGGGTAAGAAAGCCTAAGATTTGGCCTGAGCAAAGATTTATATATTCTATAGCTTCCAAGTCTGCTTGAGATCTTTTTTTTTTTTACTGTGGATCAGAGCACTGGTGTGCATGCAAAATAAATTTTTTCATGTTCAAGTCTATACAGCTACGGGGCAATTCCAGGGCTAAAACCAGTAGCTCTTATGTCTCCTGTTAATGTAAGTTACTGGGGTTGTGAATCCTATCGTGAGTGAGATCCTGTATATGGTCACGTCATACAGGGGTAGGTAAGGATATAACTTCAAAGCAGCTGCAATTCTGTTCCAAATACACTATTAAGTGGGGAAATCTTTGATCTTCCACCTCAGAAAAACGCAGATCATCGAGTGCTGTAAATCCAGAAACTTCACCATGACTTGCTTTTGCCTTGAGTTGTCTCTGATAAGCGCCTGCAACTCTTAAATCAGATAACATAACGTATTTCTTAAATGCAGCTTTATTAAGATGAAAACTTTATGACTTGACTTTAAGGATTTGCCAGGACCTTTTTCCTCCCCTGAAAATACTTGCAGCAAAACTTGTGCAAATTTTAATCTTGCACTCATGTTGGCCTTCTCAGAAACATTGAAAAAATATCCACATCGGTTACACCTCTTTTCTCCAAGCTTGTTGCAGCCATGTTTTCTGTGTTGACCCCAGTAATAATGTGTAGAATTGACCCTGGTTGCATTGTACCACTATGCAATGGTAATCTTTGGATCCATACAGCAAATGCAAACATGTAAAAAAAAGACTAGAACAATTTTTAAGACATTTTTTGTCAAAAAATTGAAAAAAAACTGGCTTTTATGCCTGAAAACAAAATACATTAGATCAACATGAAATTAAATGTTGTCGCATCTTAAGAATCAAAATGTTCCTGCAAAGTAAACCCTATAGAAAATTATTCTGGCTGTTGTTAAGACCTATTTTTGGCTGGACAGAGAAAATAATCCTGTAACATAAGTCCTACAAACTGTCAGAAAATCAAACTTGTGCCCTTAGTTTGTTTTCTGATACTGTTCCTCAGTGCAGTATCAGACAGAGGCAGATATGTTTGTTTCCATTTTCCTCTTCGACAGCCCCAGAGCTGCTGATAAACAGCCAACGATATGTTTATTTCTGTCACAGCCTGGAATCTGTTATAATTATGGTGCACAAAAAGTTTTGTGCAATTTTGAATATGTAATCATAAATGCCAGCCTGAACCCATAGTACATACTGTACAGAGTGAAAAATACTGTATATCTGGGTGCTTTAAAAACACTCGGCACAGTTGAGGTGCGCTGCAGTGGTATAATAAGTGTTTTGGCATTACATAGACTATTGAACCCTTCTTTATTGTTTGATGTCAAGGAAAGTGTAAACAACATTCATAAACCAACTGTCAAAGTATGTTCAAAGTGAACTCAGGAAACATGCAGCCACCCACCTCTACCTGACTGGCGACATTTCAGATTTGCTGCAATGATCAGAGTAGCTGCAGATCGCCTGATAGCTGTTTTCGAACACCCACTCTCAAAGAGCCTGCTGTGTACATCAGCACCAGATGTACACAGCGGGAGATCTACAGTACACCATTACCAACATCACCAAACTAATGCTCTGCTGCTGTGACATCGGAAACCTGTCATGTTGGGTTGTGAGATTGTCTGAATTTTCTGATCTTAACTTTGCACATGTTTCATTTTGTCTTGGGAATGAGAATGGAATCAGTCCGGAACTTATCAGCTTTAAAAGGTTACTCGTGTCACACAGGAGCTGTGTGTGTCCTTCCACACACAGCTTTTATCTTAAAGTGTCTTCTGATGCAGCTCTGCTCTACCTGGCCTGTGGCCTTCCATTGGTCACACACCATTAACCTTTGCTCACTGTTCCCGGCTGCATTGTTTTATCAGCAGCCTCACAGACATGAGCCTTGTGAAGAACAATTTCAACTGATATATGCACACTGACACTTTAAGATTAAAGTGCAGCTTAAAGATTTGCATAGAAGAAAACGCACACAATTATGAGATTCTTCCACCGGAATCATAACTTTATGCATCCCTCATAATAAATATTCTGCCGTGGTTCAATTTCATCCGGAAGTTAAGTACGTGGATCATGTTCTTAATCTGCAGGCCAGCCCTGCTGCCTCTCTGTTACAGAGTTCAGTAAATGCGGGCTTTGATCTGGGGAAGCTGCCTCATTAGTGCAGCTTCTCTGGCTGAATACGGGAACAAGAGAAATTCAAACATTTTCCTGAAATACTTGTGCACCTGCACACAGTCTCATAGAGTTGACCAAAATGTAGTCTGTGCATGCACAAAGTAATATTTGGGGTCATCTTTCATTTAACTAGTCTGGAGACTCCATTCTTCGGATTTTAATTAGTGTGTCACTTTGGTGATGGGATCCTCATTTGATGATGTTGGTGTTCTGCATTGGGATAATAATTGTATTTTAATGCTTCAGTTTTAATTTGACTGTCAGTCACTGATGAGATTTTTTTATTATTTATTTATTTTCAGGTTGGCCCAGATGGAGCGCTCTAATGGCTCTCTGCCCACAGACAGCAGCTCGGCCACAGGAAGCATGTGAGTCCACAGATTTCATTTCAAACATTTTTCTGTATCTGTATCTGTATCACGATGCTTCATTTCAACCTTAGCTGAACTTTGTATTGTTTTATAACATTATCTGTACTGTAAAAATTCTCCAAACATGTCGAGCTACAATTTTCTTGGTAGGTTTATGAGTAGGAGAAAGTGGATGCACCTTGTTATTCACCCTAGTGGTGATGGCACATTTGGAGAAGAGAAAAGTTGTCTTTCCATATTTTGTCCTCTACACTTGTCCGTGATGGGGTCAATGTCAGGGGCAGATAGTTTCAACTGAGTGTGTCAAAAGTCCAAAAAGGGAAATGATTAAGCGCTGCAGCTTATTAAGGCAATTAAAAACAACAAAAGACAAAAAAGGGTGCCAGAAGGAAATAGTGAAATTCTATAATCCAAGATACAAATTTGTGAAAATTGCACAAAAGAATTTGTGAGATCATAAAGTTGCAAGTTCATGTAAAAAGAAAGGTCCCAAATTTGTGAGGAAAAAGGAGTAAATTGAAAATTTTAAGTAGTAAAATTGCATGGAAAAGGTAGCAAATGTGTTAAGAACAACTGAAAAAGACATGTTGCATCTATTTGGATCATCCTGGCTGCAAAGTGATAATGTGTAATATATGGTTGGTTTCATTATAGCTCTGAGACTTCTTCCACCCCAGTGTTTACCTGTCAGGACAGGCCAGAAATGTGTCTGCCCTCCCTTCAGTGAATCAAAACCAGCCAAAGAAATAATAAGGTGTCTTTTCACAATCCTGGAGAGAGATCCAGTGAGAGAGAGAAATGAGGATGGATTTGAGATAGCAGAGGAATTACGGAGCCAGAGGAAGAGACAATAGGATGTGGTCGGATACAGAGGGAAGGATAGGACTTTAGATGGAGTGTAATGGATTAGAGTGCCAACAATGAGACGTTGGAGTGATTGGTTTCTGGATCTCTGATAACGGCCAGTTATCCTTGATCAGAAATGAGAGCATGGCAAACTTAAAAAAGAAGAAATCACAGAAGAAAGAGGGGGAAGCTGATGAAAACTGGGAGACATTTGTATGTGTGCACGTGAGCGGGCATGTGGCTTTCGTCTGAAGGCCATTCCAGTTGAGTGGGTTTTTGTCCCTTTTCCCAACTGAGATTCTAATCACGGGAATGAGCTCTTGAGATTCAAACGGCTTCTGAGTTTGCAGACACACATAGGCACACTTGCTCATCATATATATTGTGCCTTTCAAAGATCAAAGATCTTCATTAGATACGGAAATTAGAGTGCCTGCATCTGTACATTAAGCTTGCTACAAAGAAATGTGTGTGTATATATAGATATGCACTCCTGATCAAAATCTTAAGACCATTCAAAAAATTGAAATTATTCACATTTTGCACTGTTGGATCTTAAAAGTTTCTGAGTAGAGCTTCAAACTGCAAAAAGAAGAAATGGGAACGAGAGACCAAAAGTTTTTAGCAGGCAATTTATTGAAAACAACAATTTAACTGACACAGGCTGTTCAGCAGCTGATCAAAAGTTTAAGACCACAGCTTGTAAAAGCCAAAATCTGTGCAAAAATTTGGATTCCATGTTATTTCCTGTCAAGGAATCACACTGTGAAGATCTCTTGATGGCAAAGGCAAAAAGTTTTGATCAGGAGTGTATTATCTACTCCCTTCCACAAACATTTTTTAGAATTCTTGCACTGTAAAAATTAAGTTTTCTAACTTCAGAATACAAAATGTTACAATACTAATACAGTTCAATGTTACGTCTGGACACAACATGATACTGTAAATTACATTATGATATGACATTACAGGATAGAAAAATCTACTTAATCACACAACAGTAAATAATCCATGTAGACATCTACATTCAACAAAATATAACCTTTTGCTATAAATTCTTTGTTTATCTAATTGTAAATTTTGTTCTTTCATTTGTTTGAAGAGTTTAAGATTGTCAATTTTTGAATGACCCGCCAATGGGCGGCTAAAAATACATCTGTGTTTCATACGGTCAGTGTATTGCAAATGTTTAACAAATAAGATATTGTACGTTAGTAAAAGAGATAGGAACACTGCTAAACCCCTCTTCCACAAATGAAGCCTAATAATCTTGATTTATGATTCAACATGGCTCAAGTTTAAATACGTATTTAAGTAGAGTTCAGTTGTCTTGATCAGCAAACCTTTTCCTAGATACAAGAGACTTGTCTGCCCTCAGTCCTTCAAATATGCAAGTCTCAAAGAGCAGCTGAACAGTTGAGTCATTTTAAAAGCCAGTAAAGTTGATGTGAAAGTCATAATATCGGGACTATCAATGGCAGATTATAACTGTATAAAAGGCAATGTTTCTAAGCTTTCCTTTGTATGCACGAAGAGAACAAAAAGATGCCCAATTGGCACAGAAATGGAAGGATAGACTGATTAGTACAGAACTGTGAAAAGGCACATGAGAGGATGGTTTAAACCCTTGAGAATCCTGATTGAAGATAAACTGAAACATCGAGCTTCACCTCTTCTTCACCGAGATTCTGCCTCCCTTGCTGATTGGCGTGCATCATGAGGCCCAGAGCTCCCACACCTCACTTTCATTTAAACTTGCCGTGTTTTCGAAACGAAAGGTCTCTGGCTGAAGGCTCCCAAAGCTCGCTTTTCTTTTCAGCTGATCAACAGAAAGGCAGAAGGATAGAAAGACAAAACGTGTCTGAGAGCTGGAGAAGGTGGATGCGTTTTCCTCCCAGAGTGTGCTGTGGGGATGCAGGACAAACACATTATTCCCACTCCTCTTTGCTGTTTTGTGCTTTGTACTCTGGCTTATTTAAGAGAGGAGACCATTATCTGTGCCAGCTCTGAAAACAACACAGAGGCTTGTGCACAGAACTGTGTAGACTGGAGCGTTAATGAGGTGAGGAAGATGACGGCCTGATGAAGGCTAATGGGTTTACCAGCAGAGGGAAAAAACACCCACTAGGGCACATTTAGAACAGAATAATAGTTTTCTTTTACTTCACTCACTTTTACATCAGTGTCATTGCTGTGAGATTTGCATCTGTCTTTGGTGCAAAACAACAACAAAAACAACAGCTTCAGTGTAACTGTGAAGATAAAAGAATCCCCGAAGTGAAGAAAGTTTCAATGACAGACACAAACAAAAGCAAAAGTAGAGCCGCACACCACTTTGACAAGAATGGCTTTGTACTGACAAACATGAAAAAACAACTTAACTCTGTCTGTGTGTGTGTGTGTGTGTGTGTGTGTGTGCGTGCGCGCACTTCTCTCCTGATCTTGTCCACTTTTCTGTAATGCAAACCTGAATTTGTTATCATTTAACCTAAAATGAATAACAGAAACTCTCAAATGAAGGCTTGAATGATCTCTTATTTTTTTGCAGTCTGAGTAGCTCCTCTAATAAGGAAGAAAAATGAACTGCATCTAATTCATACGATGTTCAAGGACAATTAACTTAATATAATTGCCTCTCAAATATGACCAAAAGCTAAATAAAACTGACATCTCTCTGATGGAGACAGTTACTTATGCATTTCAGCCAGCACAACATTCTAAAATGATTAAAGAATGTAATTAATGTACCTCGAAAGTGTGAATAATTTTTCCTTTATTTTAGACATAAATTTGATTGCTTTGACCTAAATGTTAATCTGCTGAAAGAAAATGTCATTCACATTAGTTTTGAAGGAGCGACACCATTTTTGAAAGACCAGAGTCAGCCTGCAGCCATGTTTTTATGCAACACTTCTCCCACAAGCCCTACTTTTGAGGAGAAAGTTACTGTGTTATCTTTTAGAGAAACTGCAGCATTTCTTTCGATAGATAGCACTGAAGTAAAACAGTCCACTCATCTGTTTCTCCTCTCAAAAGGAAAATCTCTACATTGAGTTTCATAGTTTCAGCTTACAATTTTCCTCTTCCTTTTTAATGCTTTGGTTTAAAGTGGTTGTCCTCTCTTTTCCTAAGATCCATTCTCTACCGCCCACAGTTGATTTCACCCAAGCCTCTTTGTCGATCACACTACTCCATTTGGCTGTTTGTAACAACACACTCACACTTATAGAAGCGATTCCAGAGCAAGACAGGATAGAAGAAGATGAAGATGCCTCCCCAGCAGTGACTTGGCTCATGAAAACATGCATAGTGCGACATGGATGGCAGGATTTGCCAATTACATGCATGTTTGGCTTTTGGCTCATTTCTGTGATGGTTCGAAGTCGGCACACACAGATATGTGCTCGCTGCCAGCTGTGCGTTGATATCAATAATACGGTTATGTCTGTGAGCGCCCTGGAGATAAAATATGTTTTCATCCTGCATTGCTTTTATCTTAAAGAGAGACATAATTAGAATCCTGTATATTGCCCTGTTTATTTGACCTTCAGCAAAAGCACAAAATAGTCAGCAAGCCTCAAGACGTCACTTTTTTGTTCGCTTATCTCTTGTTTTCTGTCTCTCAGTGATGTCCCTATTCTTTTGATATTTGCCCTTTATTCATGTCCCTGTCTTTAATTTCTGCAACCCTTTTCTATATAAACCTCCTTTCATCTCTCCCTGTATTCTCTTCTTCCTCTCTTTTTCCTTTCTTCCCCTCCTTTCATCATTTGACCTTGTAGTCTAATCATGTTTTACCTTTGGGTCCAAGCAACCTTCAGAATGAACAGTGGACACAGGAGTAAACATTGAAATACTTTTTCTCGAAAGGGCTGGCTCACTAAATGAGACCCTTAGTTGGCAAAGTTGCTAGCTTTAGATGTGATCAGACTCAGTTTGGATAACCAAAATGTCTTTGAACATTTTACCTGAGGGGAGAAATCAAAGACTTATAGCCTCTGACCTCTTTCAATCTTCCTTGCCCCTTTGTAGTTTTGATACAGTTTCTCTCTGAGCTCTGTTTAAATGCATTTATGATATCAAAAGAAAGGGCTCAAGTACAGATCCTTGGGGAACACCTCAGGCCAAGAAGGGCCGTTATACCATTACGGCAGGGCATTCTGATGGAAACGTTATGCCAACTTATCTTTTTAGGGAAATCTAACAACAGTGCATTTGAATTCCATTTATTTCCAAGACGTAGCTCTGATGAAAGAGTGAAAGCAAAATGAAATGGTCTATTTGGCAATTTTAAGTTGGTGTTGGACAAATTGGTGTCAAATCTGGCTGTTGATGTTTTACTTGGTGAACTTTTTTTATTTTGAAAACTTTTTGTTGTGTTTTTTCCTGTTTCATGGTTCCAAAAATATTGTAGTCATATATCATATTATCTCCTAACATATTGCTGCTCTTTGACAGCTGCCTTGTACCCGACCTTTGAAATATAAAAATAAATGTTGATAACTTTGCCCTTAAGCTTTTTGCTCTGTTTGATAAGTGACACCTAATATGAAAGCAAAGAATAACTTTATCTGGGATATATGAGAAGTTGGTTAATCTGATTTAAATGTCTGAAAATGACCATGTCTTATCCGGTTGTTTCATTTTTGTTGTGATGACTGTGATAAGCTTGGCAGCTGATAACCCTATTCAGCTCAAGAGGAGCTGCCCGCTTTGTGATATATTAGCAAAGCATAAGGCTTGAAGGCTATTGTTGTGGAGTAAAGCAGACTCTGAAAGTCCGCTCAGCTGTGTCCTCGCTTACCCTCGCCAAGCTCGACACTCATATTCACAAAGCACCGCCGTTAATAGCTTAGCCATTCATCGCCATTATACACATTTAATTCTGATGCTCTCTTCCTCTATCATCTCCTTCTTTTATGTTCCTTCCTCCTCATCCACAAAACCACAAAGCCTTCAGTCCTTTCACTGCACTCCCCTTTTCCTCCCAAAAGTCCAGAGCAGCTGGTTTGTAAGCCAGACACAGTCCCCATTTCCACACCAAATAATCCTCCTTTACTGGTGTCCTCTGGGCAAACTCTCCCAGCCTTAAAGTCCTGCTGTAGCTTCCTGTTGCCATGTCTCCCGGCCTAATTGGATACTCAGTTTGTGCAGCACCTTTGTCTTGAACCCCAGAGGACAACGCTGCCACCAATTTTGAAGTGTCTCTCCAAGAACTGAGACTTTCTTCTGTATCTACGTGTTGTTTTTCTACAGCATACCCATATTGCATAGAGAAATATCTGGGTTTTCAAGTGTGTTTTTGTGAGTTTGTTGGCATATTTCACCTTGTACAATGGCAGTTTCTGACAGCTTTTTTATTTTCCAGAAACTCAACATCCAGTGTCCAAATCACTATGAATATGTGTGTGTATATGACTGTATGAGTATTCAGAAGAACTGGAAGATGATTTTTCTGTATTACAGGACAACTGAAGACCACCTGCGTAATGTTAGGAGAAAACTTTAAAGATAGAAGGAGATAGAAAAAGGTCATAAAAGGTAAAGCAGTCTTCGGAATTCTTTTATTTGAAGAGCAGAAATGTTAAGGACATATTGAGTTCCTGCCCAGATAGTTCAGTTCTCCTTCAGCATTAGTAACTTTCTTTTCAGCATATGATATGGAAAGTTTAAACTTGTAGCAAAGCTTATTGCTACAGAAAAGGCACTCTAAATGTGTGCTCAATATCACACCAGGAGCTTAGGCTGGTTAGAGATGAAGACTTTTTTTTTGTTCTTAAGTGTACATGGAAGGCTGCTGCCTTGACACATTGTTCCTCTAAGAACTAAAGCCTCGTTCTGTGTGTCTTTTCACTAGCTATCCCCTCGCCCATAAAATTGTAATTCATGTCAGTTTTTAAAAAAGTGAAAAGTTCTTGATGGTAACCTCTCTTTGTTATGCATGTGGTGATAATAACATTCAAAGGACTTCCTGAAAACTCATTCATGTCTCCTACGGTGAGATTCAAGGGTGTCTGAGACATTTCAGTTTGCCAGCTTGCTCTCCAGAGCCTATTTGATTAACTCGCTTATTATAGCCAAGGATTATGCTCTCGGTTATGGTCGGGCCCTGATAAGAGAGTGTGAACCGAGTTAATGGTGAGTCACTGTGTATTTTAATAGCTGCCAAGAGTACCTGGCAGGATATTACTGTTGGTGGAGGTGTGGCTCAAAGTGTGGCACAGTTTTCAGCGCAGTAGAGGTCAAATGCATTGTTCTGTACTTTCAAACAGGTTATTTCACAACAAGGTAAATAGAGATTTGAAAACTCAAATGGGGGATTTCAAGGCTACCTTTGCAGTTCTTGGCTGTTAGTGGCTACAAACTCTGCTGCTAAGGTTCATAACTGTGGGAGTTGAGTTTTTTCCAGTTCAGAACTGTCCTGAGGAATTCTTCATTTAGGAATCTCAAGCTTGCTAGTTTCTGCACACACCTGGGCTTCACATGCACAACCTGTTGGTGAATATTTAGGCTTTCTTTTGGCTTCCCATGACAAACCGGGAAGAAATGAAGGGGTACTGTTAACCCTTTATTGCCTGAATGAATTTACAATTTTATAAATAAAAAACAAAGAAATAGTTTTTGTGTTTTTCGATGCTAAATTGAGTGGATATTGTAAATCTGAATAGTACAAATGATAGATATAAATCAGTTATCATATACATGTAAATATACTACGCCATTCTTTGACCAATATATTGCAATATAGTTGTATTTGATACAATCTTTGGAATGTGTAGAATATAAAATTAAGGGCATGTTTGGGATATAAAGGTCATTTCGCGACAACTGTCATCAAGGAGTTAACATTAGCCAGTAGGGTAGGCTTGATAAACTGAGAAATAAGGTTTAAAATGAAATGGTTAAACTGGTAAAAAAAATTTATTCATGCCCAGGTTTTTCTACTATTATAGATTAATGGTGACATATTTTTCATTGCACGTCTTACTTACCCAGAAAAGTTTGGTATTATCAAACTTTGATTTTTTTTTGCAGTTTCTTACACTGTCATTGTTATTTCAATATCACCTCTCAATCTCAGTGAATTGATTTAGCACAATATGGGTTTGGCGGATTATTTCTTTGTTGGAACAGTGCTTCCTTGCTGTGAATCTATCAAACTCAAATTTCCTTACTTTTCAAGCTGAGTTTGCTTTGGTGTGTATAATGTGGTCATAACTGACAGGAAAATTGTCTAAAGCTGTAAGAAAGCAGCAGCCTTAAAATAGAATGAAAGGTACGATCAAATATCTGGCACATTGATACCGTAGAAAGTAGGTGCTGACAGATATCTCTCCTTTTCATGGTTTTTCTTCAAGCCCAGTGATATGCCTGTTTATACGCTGTAAAAGTGGAGGATATTAATGTCACAGAATGACAGCTCTGCAGGGTGTCAGGACAGCATGAATTTAAGAAAAAATGCCAAATCTTGTCAGCAGTGGATATAAAACCATACATGGAGCCACCATTCCACCAAACTTTTTCATCCAGCTTTATCTATAACCTGTCAGCCATGCTTTAGATTGACGCTTACTGAAGTAATGGAGAGCTGATTTAAATATCATTCTGGCACTTTTTTTTGTATGTATTGGGCTGTCAGGTTTAGTCTTCAAAGCTCAGGTTGTGTTTTAGAAGGAAGGTGACATCTATGCTTTGGTGAGACCCGCCTCCCAGTTCCAGATTGCGAGGATAACACAAACAGAGATGGACGCGTATACAGACACGTATTGATACACACCAGCAGCATGTACTCCTTCCTTTCTGCTATGTCTTTCTATCAGTCTGCAGGTTTCTCCTTCTCTCTATTCCCTCCATCTCCTCGGTGGTGTCTCATATTGCAATCTTGGGATGATAGAGAGTGACACATTGCCATTTCACCAGGGACTGGGGATCTAACAGTGTAGCAGATGTACTATAGCTTTAGACCATTAAGGCAGCAACCACAAACCTTGTTTGAGCGAGCTGAATGGAAGCATCTGTTTTCATTAGATTTTACAGTAAGCTGGCTTTTCTTCACAGGTGCCACGACTAAATTTGAAGTCTTCTGTGATTGAAGTTAAAAATGAATGCCAGCTTCACTTTATCCATTGAATCTATTGATTCATAAAGAGGACCAGAATCCCTTTTCTACCTTTATTTTTTCTTTTAGCTGTATACTGTATTAAGATACAATGGGACCTCAACAAGAATTAGGATTTCTTTAAAGCTTGAAGCGTAGATATAACATTGGCATGCTTGTTTTCATTCACTCTAAATAGTCTTCATACAGAGGGAAAAAGATGCAGCTAATGCAAACACTGGACTCATAGACAGTCTACATTCACTTGCTTATTTCTCTATCAAATTACACACTTTTATAAATGAATGGCTTCAATTTCATACTAAAGAAACGTAATTGTTCTGTTTTAGCATGACTGCACAACAGGAGCAAAACACTTAGCATAACTCTGGGTAAAGGAAGCTAAGGGTTACTAACAGGGTTACATTGACTGTTAGCTCATCTTTTGACTTATTTTCCTGGGAATTAGATTTCTTTGACAAGGGCAATCATAACAGTGCTTTTAATGTTGTTTTAAAGTATTTTTAGAACAAACTATTTGTTCTTGTTAAGCTGAAAATAAATGAAATATGTAAAAAATAATGTTATTGCTGTGACAGCCTGCTAGCTAGCCTGTAATGTTTAATCTACTTTTTTTTTACTACTTCAAATTTTACAGCCCTCTGTTTCTGCTCAGCAGCACTAGTTTTATAGCCATTCCAAAGTTTTTTCTTTTACAAGTTTATTACCTTACATAAAGATTTTCCATGAGCAGTTTCCACAATTCTTTCAAACTGCAAAACTTTTTTTCAGTTTCACAAGTGCTGGGGTAAAAAAAAAAAGTTCCTCACTCTGACTGAACAGAAGGTAAATTTCGCTGACTAACAGACTCAAGATGTTGAGACTCGTTTCTCATCAGATGACTCTGCCTTCACTCTCTCACAGGGACGATGAGCATGCCCTGATCCTGCAGTACTGTCAAACACTGGGAGGGGAGGGCTCCCCCTGCAGTCAGCCCCAGAGTCCTGCCCAGATCCTGCAGGCTGTGGAGAGGGAGGAACGTGGCGAGCTGGAGAGGATCATAGCCCGTCTGGAAGAGGAGCAGAGGTAATAAATTTAGAATTTTCTCAAAGAAACTTGTGATGCAGGACAATAAAAGTAAATCTGTTTTGGACAGAAATTTGTGTCTGTTTTCTCCAAGACACAAACCAAGTCATCAAATTCCTTTTCTTCCATATTAATCTTTCATAATAGTTTGGTCTTATGCTTCTTGACAGCCTCTTCATGTCATTTGAGCACAGCACCAGTGCACACTAAACACACACAAACACTGCTCCTGCATTTTCAGCCTGTCTCACACACAATGTCACACCCCGATCTGATTAGTAAATGGAGAAGGCTCAGAAACACCGTCACTGTACACTCTTTTCCTGCATAGGTGCTTTTACACAGTCAGCCACTAGACTGGAGTGATTTAGCTCCCATTACCTACACACACACATAGTGATAGAGAGGAGGAAAGAGAAAGCTTTACTGCCCTGCTCATAAATGCCAGCTCAAGTAAAGCATGGCAGCTTATGGCTCTAAACGGAGAGAGAGAGCAGATGAGGTAAGAAATTTGGCAGAATGGGATCCTTTTGTTTGTCTTTCCTCCTTAAAAAAAGGATTTCACTCAGAATGTAGGGGTAAACATAAGAGCGGCATTTTTGCACGGAAAACAGGCAGCTTCAAAGCTCTGCTTTAATGTCTTTGGTGACTTATGAGATGAAAGGAAGAGGAACATCTAATATTTGTTTGATGCAAAAACTATACACGCACAATACCCCATTAGAGAGAAGAATCTATAGGAAGGTAAAGTACATAATTAGACTGTAAAAACATAGCAAAAACATGTAATTATAACAATAAAACCTTGTTGTCAAGAACAACAGCCCTTTTATCTATTTATACAAGACTCCAGGGAATACACTATCAGATTAATGCTAACACAGGCCCATGAATTTAACAAGTATGTAAAATATCAAAAACACAGCAACATCCATCAGTTTCACCATACATATATGATTAAATGGGATACATCAGCAGTATACTTCGATGTAAGGAACACGTGAATAATTTTAGCACAACTACATATAAAATGTATGTTGTGAAAATGACTGATTGAAGCTGACATATCTGCATTATCATGTCAGTTCTCCAGTAGATTCTCATGGCTTTTCTGCTCTTGATGGCAATGTTTAAAGGCTGAAACCTTAAGCAAAATAAGTTTAGTGCAATGTAACAGATCATAAATTAATGAAAGCAACAACAAACCTGTTTTTGAAAGGTTTTAGGCCACCATTAGAGCAGCTTTCCTGCTCCAGGGCAGAGATTTTCCAAGTATCTGTAACTCCACTGCAGGGATAAACAGCACTGCTCTATTAGATAACTCTCAGTTTGGTGTTTTGATGGTGAGGACAGATAAAAGAGCTGGTTTATACACACAGATTTAGCCTTAGGTGTTCAGCTGGGTCAAGAGGTGTTGGCTTAATACAAATTATTTCTTCACTTCTCTCACATTCTGACAGACTCTGTACTGAGTTTTTTAAACCCTTAGGAGGAATATTCCCATTTAGCGATAAACTATTTTGATGGATTCCTGGCCAAAACAACCACTATATGATTAATAGGAGTGAATATTATTTTTATAAGTGCTCTGTGCTGGAAAGAAAATGCAATTTTGGCATTTTTCCTTTTGTTTTGCTTTCAAAAAAGAAGTAAAACTACAGG
The DNA here is from genome assembly GCA_008086565.1 of Thalassoma bifasciatum. NCBI lineage: Eukaryota > Metazoa > Chordata > Actinopteri > Labriformes > Labridae > Thalassoma > Thalassoma bifasciatum. The sequence goes on along the minus strand of RPOG01000753.1, from coordinate 31,299 downwards.
TTACATGCTGTGTCTTTAACCTCTCTTCCCAGGACTCTGCAGAGGGAGTATGAGCAGCTAAAGGAGCAGCACAACCAGCGAGGGGCCCCTGCTGGAGGTCAGTGGGACTCAGAGGGTCCACTGCCTCACCCCGACGAGGCTGATCTCCTCGCTGAAGCCAAGCTGCTCCGACAACATAAAGGCCGGCTGGAAGCCCGCATGCACATCCTGGAGGAACACAACAAACAGCTGGAGTCTCAGCTCCATCGCCTCAGACAGCTACTGCACCAGGTGAGAAAATGCACACATCAACTTGTTGGACTCCTTTCATCCCAAGAAGCCACAGGTTGTAGCCTCAAGGAGCGGCAGTTTATATGCAGAGACTGAAACAGGAGAAATACTCTGAGTCACCCCTCAGAGAAATTGATTCTGGGCTTTTTTTTTCTTATTTTGGACTTTTCTCTGTCAACTGTTAAGTGCACTTGTTTGGAAAGAAATCAAGCTGTCACTCTGAAAGAACCACTTGCTGGATAAATGGCTGTATTTTGTTGCTAAGCAGACAGAAAACAACCGAGGAAGTTGAAAAATCAAATGAGTAATGGTTTAAAACCTCAAGTGGTTTGATCAAATTACGTGAAAAAACTGAGGCTTAAAGCATTTTTAGCATTAAAGATAGGAATCGGCATGTAAAATTTTATGGCAGCGTAACATTTTCAACCTCAATACACATTAATAAAGTGATTATATGCATTCATCTATATAACTTTGATTTAAAGGTTATGTTTTCTGAAAGACAGCTTTGAATGTAGCTTATGAGGTTTGTTATTTGTTAGCAGCAGGGCAGAAATTACGGTTCACGCTCACACTCACCAGCAGACTATTCATCTTGTTTAATAGAACCAAATGAAACAGTTTTCTTTCCATGAATTAAAGGATTCTCCCAAGGTCATTTAAATATGCCATTAACATAAATATGTTATTATGCCCCCTTCATACTAAACAAGTAATCAAGCTAACCCATTCATTTTAATTCTGTTGTGTCTTTGAATAACAAACCCCACTCATCAACGCTCAGATTAGACCCTAATCGCATCATTACCATTCAGTCCTTGTGTCCAGCATTCCTCTCCAGTCCCCTCTATCAATAGCCTCCATGCTTGTTCATGCCCAGTCTAATTGCTCACTGAGGTTTGGACTGTTTGTGCCATGTGAGAAATGCACAGCCCTCCAGCCAAACAAACAGCCATCCCGACAAATCAGACAGAGCAAACACAGCAGCAGGTATTGGCTCTCTGGAAGCACGGTAATAACTCACGACAAATACGGCCCGAGGAGGGTTACTGATATGACTTGGCAGATTTTTAATGGATGAAGATTAACATTTTGATGGGGAGAAGTTGGTTTTGCTCCCAACTTTTAGGATATTTTCCTTCAGTTTTTAGACAGCAGCTGTATAAGTGCTGGATGATTTGAAGATTTATTTCAGAATAGAGTGTGCAACTTCACTTTTTGGAGCTCTCAGTGTGACAGGTTAGAAGTACTCCTTTCTAATGAAACTCTCAAAGCTGGAAAAGTTGAATTAGTTTTGATGGATGGAAGGCCAAGTCTTTTTGTTTTTCAATTGTGAACTTTTGAACAATGAAACAAAAAGAAACTAAAAGCAGACAGAAAATTGAAATCATCACATGAGCGAAAGAGTTTCCCATACAAAAAGGTGAAATTTGCTTTATTTACATAAGATGTTTCTCAAGATGACTGTTTCATCATACATTACCATGGTGGATGCTCAGTGTTTGCCACTTTTCCCCTCAAAGTTCTGCCATACAGAATCGGCCATTCCCTCTAAAAAATATGTGTGTTTAACAATTTTTCATAAAAATGTCCTTTATACTTGACGTCAACAAAGTCTTACAGTGTTAGGCACTGTATTTACCCGGTCCATCAGAGACATATTTCAGAATAATGTTGTTTTTAGAGGTTTTTGGGATTGTTTTGTGCTGCCTTCTTCTAAAAAGGCTGTATAAGGGGACAAGATGGAAAAATGAGTGCAGGGTCAAGCATTAGTTCTCCACATAGCTCCCACAACTGAGATGAGGGCCACTTTGTCTAGATTTCTGTTTTGGAGTGTGTACAAAGATTTAAAAAGTCTCTCCAAGCCCAAGAGTTTGAAGGGATAGAGAAAGGTTATTTTTTAAAAACTTCAAACAATGAAAAAGTGATGGAATGAAGTATCAAACACAAAAGTCAGAAATACTCCTACTATGAAACTCAGGATTCCTGAAAAGTAGAGTAAAACTGAAGCACTTTAACACTGTTTCCCTGAAGGATTCTTTTAAATATTCTGAATGTAAGTCTTTGGATTTGAAAGTATATTCTTACCCTGAGTCATAAGAAGAAGCTGTCAAATTTATAAGAATATGTTAATCTTTTCTACCTTGCAGTGAGTCAGTCATGAGAGCAGCGTACTCTCCTGTGTTCTCATTGTACTCATTCAGTCATTTCATACAAATATGCAAAGTGAGTGGGAGGAGCAACTACCTGCAGCCACACAAACATCCCCAATTGGTCTAATAAGAGCTTCTGTTTCCTGACATTTAAGTCCCTGGTGTCCTGATATGTCAACATGTCTCTCTATCAGCGTTTCAGCCAGGCTGCAGAATAACAAGCCCAGTCAGCTGGATAGCACACATTAAATTCACACTGCTGAAGGCTGACCAAAGCCCTGACCTTAGCTATTCTAAGATGAGCCTCCAGACGCCGGCTGAGCTCCGGAGACGTTTCCAACATGTTAGCCTTTACGAGTGCCGGGGGCCACGGGAGATGAAGGCAAGGAAGAAAAAGAGAGGGGTGAAGAGGGAGGCAGCATTGATTGGATTTCTTGCAGTCTGAGAAGCTAAAGGGATTGTGGGATTCTGCTGTTAATGTCACCAGACATCAAGTGTCGGCTCCTGTGCATCAGAGCATGTTTACCTCAATCAATAAACAGGGTTTTTTCGGCATTCCTAATCTCTTATTGATTTATTCAGGTTCTGTTTTCATTTTTTTTATGGTGTAAAAGTCGGTTTGATGTTGTCAGTGTTCTCAAAATGCTTTTAAACTAGACTTTTCTAAGCCATGACTTCAATATGGGGTCAGATTTATTAATTCATTTAACATTTTGTTGTGTTGTGCATAAACAATGTGTGCCAAGCTAGAATCACATAAGTAACTCTATTACACAAAATAAGCCACCAAAAAAAAAAAAAAAACAGAGCAGGCACATCACAGAAATAAATCTCTGAGATGATTTTTTCTCTGTGCTCCAGAAATAAAATAGGCCAACTTTTACGGATAAAAAATGGGATGTTTAAAAAAAGGATTACACATGATTCCCTTGATTTGTGAATTTTGTATATTTTCTTTCTTTTAGGCCAAGTCATCTGAGGTAAAGTGTGTAGTGAGTGGATTTTTTTATAGAGGATTAAAGTAGAAAGTGTAGTGTCTGTAACAACAGTGGAGAAACAACAGACTGTAGCAATAGATTATTAACCAATCAGATTTAAACATTTAAACACAGATGTGTAATTATGTATGAATAGCAGCATTTCTACATTATCTAAGGTAATCTGTATTCAGTGTCTGGTACTTGACTGTTAATTCCAGTCACATCAGACCTGGGTAAGATGAATGTTTAAATGAGCAGCTCAGCAAGTGTCAGTCATTCACCTGTTGATACAAAGACTTAGAGGTTGCTGCATGCCCCCTTCATCAGGAAGCAGGGGTGTCTAACTTCTTTTTTAGGCTCATATAAGACTTTAAGGCCTAGATATCCAGTATGACATCTCTGACTACATAATCTCCTTTTCGGTAATTCAATGAGGCTGTTTAGTTTGCAACACTGGCTCAGATGCTCATGAGAAGTGTTTTCATTATACCATCCTCTGAGATTCACGTGCCTCTGCCTGCCTCTGTGAAGCTCTGCTAATTCTGCAGTTGTCAGTGTACACCAAGCAGAATAATCAGATTATGATAATACTTTTCTTTTCCGTGTCCCTCTCTCTTTCTATCTCTCAGCCGGAAATGGACTCAAGGGTAAACGGCGTGTCATCTCCCACTGTGCAAGATCAAGGGCCTCTTACTGAAAACTCAGGTAGGACACTCGAAATTGAAAAGAATCACAAACTGAGACACTAACACTCTCTGATGGTGGTGTATAAGGAACCCTTTTCTTTGAATTCATTCACTGTGGCTTCAACCTTTGTGTGTGTGTGTGTTCAGATGAGCTGCTGGACTCCCACAACAGCAGCTCTGACCTGGCAGATGTAATGGAGCAGATTAACAACTCCTTCCCTGCATGCAGTCGTAAGTTTCCTCCTCCTCTGTCCTGCCGTGTCTCCCAGGTCTCTGGTGGCAGATTTGTGTTGGGCCACAAAGGTGCAAGTCAGCAGAAAAATAGTGCATGTCAAACCATTTAACTATTCACATCAAGATGATGTATGTGTAGTTTCCTGGATGTATGACTAAACCTTGGACCATAGAAAAATAGATGTTGAAAATGTGAGACCTTGCATGACAGGTTGCACAGTTTTGACCCAAAAATGCGTGAGGTGCAACACTGTGGCGAACATAGCACACCACACACTAACAGATCACTTTCACCAACAACCAAAAGTCTGACTCGATTAACCAGAAATCCTCTTATCTTAACTAGAATTATCTATATAGCTTAGTTTTTCTTATAACCATTCAGCTCATAGTGACTTATTTTTCAGTCCATGTTATTCCTTTTCACACGAATGTTGTTGTCTATAAAACTCACCATGCTATGCTGTACAAAATAACCATGAGCGAAATTATGAACATATAAATTGCCCTCACAGAGTCAATACTAAGTAAGTATTATTTAGTCCAGACTCTATTCATCAATCCCCTCGTGGTCACATTTACTGACTTCTTGAACCATTTCCTGCTTTTTTATTCAACCTAATACTGGGCTTCAGCTGTTTGTTGGTGTTGTGTGAGTGTGTGTGTGCTGGGTCAGCATGTTTAAATGATGGCAGATTAAAGAGCTCTGTGATCATATATAATGATGTATTTATTACGAAGAGGAAAGTTACTGCTGCCTCAGAACCATGCATCATCATGGTTTCTATCCTGAAAACATGAATTGATTGTTAAAAGGTGCTTTGACACATATTCTAACAACTGCCTTGAGGTTTTTGTGATTATCATCAAATTTTGGTCCCCGATTTGATCAGGGGAGAAACCTCTGCCTTTCATTACTCTTTTTATAGCAGAATTGGAGAGCTTATCCACCTCTAGGGATTTTAATCAAATTGGAAAATAAATAAAAATCCTCAATTGCAAAGTTAGAGCTCACTCCCTCTAAATTGCATTTTGGATTTTAAGAGTCAAACTCCTATGAGACCTTTAGTTAAAAATCCATTCTAATCTGGCAGACGCACCAGCATTATTAGCATTTGGTAACTGCACAGCTCAGAGGCACAAGATCTCAACAGCACAGAGCTGAGTATGTGCAGAATATGTGAGAGAGACCCAGAGGCTGATAACTTAACGCAGACTTATAAAAACAGAGATGAACTGGGGAGTTCAAGAGCTTAACTACTCTATTGTGTCTTTGTTTTGTCTCCCACAGCCTCAAGCCTCTCCTCACGGCCACAGGTAAGAAAAGCTTCCTCCGCACTTTTTCAAAAACAATAGTCCCAGGGCTCCGACTGTTTTTGCAGCTCACATAGAAGCTCCAGTTATCTCCTGCTCTGCTTTAATGTGTGTGTGTATGTGCAGCTCACTGTTTTAGAATTTGGTAGAGTTTGAGCACAGCAGCACAGGTAATTACTGCTGCCTCTACAGAGGTGTCGCTCTGTCCAACCTGTGTAGTCTTCACCTGCCACAGTCTGCCATATTCAGTCACCTGTGAGAAAGAGATGACTAATGAACCTCTGAGGAGGACTGTTTCCTGCTTATCCACTCATACCCTCAATTTGATGCCGAGGTGCATTGTGGGGCAGGGTTGTTGTTGAAACCTCTTGCACTTTCCACTTGAGGGTTTTCTTAACACCCAGCGTTCTGTTCTTCTACTTCTAATCCTTTAAAGCAACAGTTGAGCAGCTAAACTGCAGTTTTGATGGCTTTTTAAAACTTCTCTCTTACGACATCTAAACGGTGAGAATTTCCCTGAAGTCATGCTGATATTAGTCTGAAATGTTTTGATTTACAACTGAATTCTAGTTGCAACACTTCTTGAGCTGTTATGCACTTTGATATCAGTATAAACAGCTAGCTTAACTTACTGGTAAGGCCCCTCAGTTAGCCTTACTAGGGACACTTTAAACGACAAAAGTTGCAAATATCCCTTAAATAAAACTTGTCTTTTTCATTAGACCATGTCCAATTTTTTTTCAATTCAACAAATATGTATTGATTGAGTATGTGTGTAACAAATGAGTGTTATGCATAGCATGTGAGACGAGAAGGCTCCACTCAAAGTCAGGGATCCATTAAACTAGACTGACCCTCTGTTTTTGTTTTTGTTTTTGTAACTTCCTTTACGGTCACTGTTCATGGATTTCTCACTTACTTGACAAAGAAACCAGTAAATGATAATAATTTGTCAAATTCCCTATACCCACAGCCAAAAAGCTGAAACGTAGCAGAGCAACATTTCACTACATTTGAGCACCCTTAATTGTTAGGTCAGAAAAATAGTTGATTTTCAAATGTGGTCAATTAAAAGTTCTGCTCCCAATATTTAATTTTTCTGCCCTCAGTATGAATCACATTCAGTTCAAGTGACTCACCAAAACACATGTAATAAAGGCAAATTCTGCATTCGGTGGGTACAGTAGATATAACCTACCACACTTCTCCTTCACTCTTCTTTTCAGTTGGTAGTCTTTGAGTCATCCCTAACTTATTCTTAAGATGTTTTTAGACTGACCTTGGCTGAGTGTTTCCACGTAGAAATGAGTGGATAGGTGAGAATACCTGAAAACGTGTCAAGAAGGCAACTCATGCACGCCCTCTTCCTCCCACTACTCTCCACATGGAGATGATAATGGGGGGTTACTGGCTTTGGAGACTTCAGTCCATTTAGAAGCTTTCAAATCCAATTATTTTGTCTGAAGCTCTGATTTTCTTCAACACTGATGTCTTTGTAAAGACAAATGAGGTGGGTTTACCTGCTGCACTGACTTTCAGTGTCTTTCAGCCAGATTAACCTGAACACAATTCATTTTGTAAAGGGTGTGATTTCTGTCATGTGATTTGACCATTTCTTCTTTGTGTTCTGTGTATTACAGGTGATGTGAGGACAGTCGCCACAGAGGATGGTGTGTGTTTGTGCAGTGAGGAGTGGGACCATCCAAGAACAAACAATCCCCCCCTGCCCCGAAATCCCAAAGACGCACAGGACCAGACAACTCAACTTCTTTGACCACCTTGTCTTGTACTATGCAAAATGTACATTTTATGAACTGTAGATTGTACCTGAACATTTGTCAGTGATTTGTTTTGATATGCAGAGGAATATATGGACACCGGGCTTTGTAAAGTCCACTCTTTTGTTTGTCAGAGGATGCTTTGAGATTTTGGTTTTGTTCTTATTCATTTTCCATCTTCATCTTCACTGGGAATCAATCTGTTACATGTTTTTGTCATTCCATTGCTTCGTACCCTCATGCCCCTCATTTCCAAGATTTAAAGAATCAAAGCCAAGTTTTTCCTCATTTTCCTCACAGGTAAATCTTCTGACAGCTTAAATGATTTTTTTTAAGATGTAGACCATCAACTCCCAAGTGTCTGTTTTCTTTGACGATCTATCTCTTAGCATGCTTGATGTCAAATCCCCCTTTAAACAGTGAAATGCCGGCAGACTCTGCGTCGACTGCAATTTGTTAATGTAAATTTTACCCTTTCTGTGCCTATACAGTTTGCCATTCCACGTGCGAAAGACAGTGATGAAAGTGATGAACTGAAGTCGGATTATGCGAATAGAGAGAAAGACATTTTGGAAAATTTAAATCTAAAATCTGGGTTTGTACGAGGCCCATCATCATGATGTAGTATAGTATTTTTAAAAGCTATATGTTCAGAAATCAGAGGAAAGCCATGATTGCCTTGCTACCTCAGACTCATAGACACAGTTTTGTTTTTCGTGGTTTGTAAACTTGTTTAAAACAGTTGTGATCATTTACAGAACAAGAACAACCTGGTTTAGCATTTAAACTCTAGCTTACTGTATTGGTGTACACTGCAATGAGGAGTTACCAAGTGTAAAAAAGAGTTCTTATTACTGTATCACAATGGGTCTGTGGCCTGCTGAAGCTAGCCGCCTGCTCTAATGAATATTACTTTTACCTGTTGTTGGTTTTTCCACTGGCCTTCGAGCACTGGTCCCTCACTGCGTTGTGTTGTTGTGCTACATGCTACCCTGTAAAACTTGTGAGACTGAACAACACTACTATAACCACCTCTGACTGTAGACTAATATTGATGATGAGGATTTTATTGATTCCAATCATGATGAACCGTACCATGGCAGAACTGTGTCGCTTCTCCTGAGGTATGTAAAATAGATTGACCACACTACATGTAATATGGCTACGTTGTTTTATTCTAAATAAAATTTTTATAACAAGTATCCTCTGCTGTTCTCCCTTTTCCTGCCTCTGTTAATTGACCTGTGAATGCTGTATTGAAGGGTTAATGCTTTATGAATATTAGCTGAATCACTTTGCAGAATGTCACAAACACTAATCAAATATTCCATCCTCTGCTTTAATGTTTGCAAACCCAGCACATGACCTGCATCTAAAAGCTTTTTCTAACACACCTCATTTGTGATGAATAGATTTTACTACTTCCAATCCTCAGTGTCATCCATCCAGGACTGTTGCACTATTCATAAAAGAATTCATTACAGTCAGGGACTGATACATTGTCGCTTGTTTGCAAAGAGGCAACTGGAAACTCTTGATGAAAGATGATTGGCATCTTCACCTTTAAGTCAAGCCTCTGAGTCAGCATTTCAAAGATGGAGACTGCTTATCATGGGCTTAGAAACCAGAATTCTGGTTTGCATCACTGGGACTGTATCCAACATTTACAAAATCTACGCTGTCAACATATTCACCCAGATATCATGTCGGATATTTTTTCTTATCACTGGTGCAAGTTAGGCTGTTTTATATAGTAACTCTTTTATGTTGGACAAGTTGGTCCTAATAGCATTCCCTATTATCCATGGTCCAGTGGTTCCATAACACACTTCAATAATGCATCTAGAGCCAAGTAGAAGTGCACTCTAATTGGATCAGGGACTCCTGTACATATTCCAACTCCTTATAGATGGTGTGCTCACATCCTTCAAGCTCCCTGAGGTGCCTTAATTAGCTCACCACTCCCATTTCTGTACTGCATTGCAGGAATCAGCTTGTTTGTGTGGGGAAAAAAACTTTGTAAGTAACTTGTATACACAAGAGATAGTTGGTGCTCATACTGAATCCCTTTACAAAAGGTATAAGTATTGTTAATTTTAATGTTACAATTTGGCTAAATGTGAATGCAGCTTTAGTTTAATTACTGTGACAGTCTTTGGTTATTACATGCAACAAGATTACATCAGATATCAGCAATCTTTCAAAGAGTTTTAATCCTGCTAAGACGTAGCGCTCTGTGACTCCAACTGTCAAGCTCAGCTGAGGTGGATTCTGCTTGCTAGACTGAGCAGAGATTAGCTTTCTGCGGTTCAAGAAGAAAACACCTCTCCTGGTGGATGATTCAATACTTAAACAATGGAAATGAAATTCTCTGTCCTTATGATTAAAGGTCAAAGGTTAAGCTGGACAGCAGGGCAGCGCAGCCCTTGAGCTGGGAAGAACTTTTAAGATGCTTGCTGACGTGGAAGATTAAACCTCAGGGAACTCCAATCAGCACTGTCCTGCGAGGCTTTTCCTGATTTTAATAAGGCAGCAGGACTGAAGGCCTTCTGCCACTGCAGCCTCCCTTGGCTGTGATGCTCATTACACTCCAACAAACAAAACAGGAGAAATGAGAATGATTAGATTACTTCACTGAGCTGAAAAACAGGGCTTGAATGTGTTAGAATTTATGATGTTACTTTTTGTTCCTCATGTGGCCTTTAATAAATTTAAATAGCATAAAAAAAAAAAAATACTCAGTTTGAGTCCTGGAGGGTTAAACTAACTGTTTTAGAAGAAGTCATCATCTTTTTAGTTAAGTGTCTTTTTTTTACACAATAAGGTGGAATGAAAGATATTCCCAGTGAATGCAATGATATTTAGTTATTTCCCAGGATAAAAGAAATCCAAAACAATACAGCAACAACAATTCAGTTTAACAACATATTAAAAAAACATATTGAGATGTATAAGCACACATTCAAATTTACTTTAAATGTCTTCCTATGGGGTTATTCTTGAGGGTAGCTTGCTGATTTAATTTGGTATGAGATACACATTTGCGCACAACCCATTTTTGCTTTGTCAGCTAAAAGGGTTGCTGAGAAGAGGTATGCATGCCAAAGCCTGGTGTCTGAATCTGCTCTGCTTGAATATATTTTCTTTAGATTAAATCTGACCTGTTGGCAAGACAGAGGTGGCTTCTTTCTACTCCTGAGTCCAGACAAGACCATCAACCTGTGCATGCACAAGTGAGTTAATCAGGTAATAACCACTGGCTTGTCTATAAGTTGCTCAGCTATAAACAGCTTTTAAATTCATTCTTGACGCTGGACTTGACAGTGGCAAGCCACATGTTTAGAATCATTTTCTGCTTGAATAGAAAGGGTGATGGGAAGAAGTTTGTAGGGAAACTTATGGGGATTTGGGGAAAGAAAGAATGGTGATAAACAAAAGATGCTGGACTTAACAGATGTGTGATTATGTGCCATGAGCTATAATCACTGAACAGAGTGCTCCTGCACATTGAATTTAACTGCTCTGTGGGAGTAAGCCCCTCAAAGCACAACAGATGATGTCTTATCAATTTCATATCCTTGTCCTTTTGTCCTTGTATTCCTCTGAGCGCCGTCATCTCTGCTCTGCTGATTCCATCGCTGTGTCTAAAAACAGACCTGGACGGTTCCCTCTTTCTGGCCGTAATGTCTCATCTGTACTGGCCAGCCCTGTTTTTTCGTATTGTGTGGTCGTACTGATGGAGCTGGATGTTTATTTTGTCCTGTCCTCAGCCCATTTTTCATTCGTGCAGAACTGCTGGCTGCCATGCAGATCCATTCGACAGCTGTCCCCTTTGATCAGATGCTTGGCAGGATGAGGCAGAGCTGTGGTATGGGTGTCTTGGCGGGGTGCAGCCCCTGGCACATAGCTAAGACGGGGAACAGATGTTGAGGAGGGGGATGGCAACACTGGACCGCAGGTCCTGTTTAGGATTTAGGATACAGACTAGACTCCGGAGGATGAACGTGATGAGTACAGGGCAGGGGAGAAGAAAATCAGATCAGGAGTACGGCCAGTTTCTGTTTTCACAATTACTTGTATGTCGGCAGTTGAATCTATGTTATGCAATTCTACTTGAAGCTCACACAAACTTGAGTTCAACTTCTTACCTAATGAACCTCCCAGCTTTAACAGTTCCTTTGCAGTGCTTATCTGCCAAAGTTTATTATCCTCAGAGCTCTTTAGATATCAAGAATATGCTGAGTGCACATGTGGAGTTAGCACTAGCAGCATATTAGCCCTCTCTCTGACAATTAATTTGAAGTTGCAAACCACTCTGGACCTTCTTCTGGCAGGGCACTGACCTGTGGGGTTTTATTTTGGATGCTTCGGGGAATATTCTTGGCTCTTATCCTATATCAGCGTTATCTTTTGTTGGCTTTGAAAAATGAAATACTGGCTTTTCTGCACATTATTAAGGCTTAGAAGTACACTTTCCATCCACAACTTTTGACAGTCATGACCTTCTCCTATGACTCAACTATCTTTTCATTTTCTGCACTTATTCTATCAAATGTATATTTCTTGATTTATTTTTACTTAACTCTCAATACTCTTTATTCCTTGTGAGTAATATGGTGTGTGCTGCTTCATTTCAAACAGAAGCAGTTCTCTCTTGAATGACACAAATAGAAACATGCTGATACTGTACACTTGCACTTGTGTGGCTCCCTTTTTTAATTTTTGCTTCTCTCCAAGGCTAAGATTACCATAAAAGCTTTCCAAAACTGCATTTCTCACGCCTTTTTCTGTAACTGGCTCATTCGTGATGCCTTGTCAGGGCCGAGGACTAATGAAGGGAGACAAAGCAAAATCGTTGTGTCTGAAATTAGAGCAGTAGGACGTGTGTGGGGAATCAGTCAGTATCTTTCCAATTTCATTACAGCATGGACCATTAGCTGCAGGCAGTTTATTGGCATTCCTGCTCGTGGTGTTTAGAGCTGTGCTGTCACAACACCAGTATGAACCAATCAGGATTCCTGTAAACACAAAACACAGGCTGTAATGAAATTTGATGGGCGTTTTGCAATGACCTTAGAGAGGTTGCTGGAATATATGACCTTTGTTGTGTTGTGTATAAGAAAAATAAATTAAACCTAACTCAATATCTTGATTTGCATATTCCACTGTATATATGAAGAGGAAGGATGAGGCAAAATATATCCGCGTTGGAAAATACCTGAAGAAAATGTGCTTTTATAACAAACCTGCGGCCCGACATTTCTTGTGCTCATCACACCTGCTGACAGGTGGTATTGCTGCAGAACAACACATGTACACTACAATAGTGGGGAGTAAAAATGGCTTAAAGTCATATAAATGTTCCTCTTGCCCCTTATGCCTAGAGCACAGCTGCTAAAACATCAGTGTGGAGATGAGAGGAATGTGCTTAATAAACTGTCTACTAATTTAAGTACACCTGATTGAGTCTGATAGCAGTCAGTGTAATGAATTCATTACCTAAAGGTATGTTGTCAATATTCTCAAATTAGAGAGCAGATTGCATCAAGACAAATTTTAGGATTCTCTGCAAAATTGTCCCAGTACTGCAGGCACTCTGATTTTTAATCACTTTTTCATAATGAAAGTTGATTTGTATTCAAATGATGTTGTAGTGTTAAAATGAAGCTGAGCTTTTTTTTGCAGGCTAAATTTGCTTGCAGGTGTTGTGATCATTGTCATTTTTATAGAATGCCTGAAATCAGACTGACTAAACCCTGATTTTACAAAATACGTGTCATGCTTGTGAAGTGAAATGCACCTGTAGGGAACAGATTCAAAGTTGTCTTTGGTTGTGAAGATAAAGTGAGATCTTGTCCATCTTTGCTGTGCTTTTTTTCAATGGGAGACACATACTGTAGTCAATTGGGCTTTGTAACAGAGCATATATGGGGTAAATCTACAAGAGGAAGGCATGAAATTAAGGTCAGGTTTCATCTAAATTTTCTCAATCATTACCGTTTTTTTATTACTTGTTCTAACAGCTGAGTTGTTTTTGTCTCTCCTAAACTCTTCTAAAGTCCATCCATTCATTTTCTTAACCATCTATCCTGCAAATCAGGGTCGCAGGTGGCTGGAGCCTATCCCAGCTGTCACTGGGCGAGAGGCAGGGTACACCCAATCGCAGGGCTGACACATAGACAAACAACCATTCACGCACACACTCAATCAATTAACCTAACGTGGGCATGTTCTTGGTCTGTGGGAGGAAGCCAGAGTACCAGGAGAGAACCCACGCATGCACGGGGAGAACATGCAAACTCCACACAGAAAGGCCAACCATGCCCGAATGGGTACTCGAACCGGCAACCTTCTTGCTGTGAGGCTGGAGCGCTACCTGCTACACCACCGTGCAGCCTCTTCCAAAGTTACAGTAGGAAACACATCTTAACCTTGAAAAGACATTGAGGAGAAAAACGTCTTCTTTTATGATTTCCTGATCTGAACTTTTTTCTTTTTCTAAATCTAGGATTATTTTTATTATTTAGTTCTTGCTTCAAAAACTAATTTCCTATTTCACTTAGAAGCAGTTTGTCAGAATGATTGTCTCTGTCTGATGAAAATATAGCCCGCAACCTTTTTCTCACCAATGATAAACTAGCTCCACAAAGAAGTGGCTGAATGAGACCGAGCTCTCTTCCCTTTGGTCTTTTGGACAATATGCATTTTCTTTTTGACAAATAGGAAGCTAATAATCAGAACACAACTCACTGAGGCTTTTAAAAAGGTCTCTGTGAGATGTCATGTTCAGCAAGCAGGTTTATAGGAGGAAGGAGAATTGTAACGTGCTCAGGGAGCCAAAAGGAGCAGGTAACTGCTTCCACCAGAGAATTACAGGTGAAAACATCAGTGAAAAATGCCGACAGGAGTTTTGTATAAGAATGGCTTGACATCCCTATTTAATGTGTCACTGAAGCAGAGTGTACAGCTGCTCAGGGGACACATTCCTGCCAAGTGTTGGTCTTTTCATTACATGGTTACTCCAGTCTTTCATGTTTCTACAACTGTTTAAGATGAATATCTATCAAGTTTAAGCCTAACAGCAGAAACACAAGAACAGAAAAGCCAAAGAATAAAAAAGGGAGAGAACAGAAGTAGGCGAAAGAGTTGAGACTTGAATTTGATCAATTATGCAAAAAAGTGCATGCTCATTCATCAGCCCTAAAAGTTTCTTTTGGATCTCATTGTTATCAGAGACAGGATGTTTTTCAAATGGAAAAAAATGAGGAAGTCTTTGAAGAACTGACATTGATATTGTTTAAGACAGATGTTTCTTAAGAGCTTAGAGCTTAATGTTGACTCCATATCAAAACCTAACTCTAACCCCAACTCTTTACCCTTTTGTTCATGCTAGTCAGTTAAATTGCAGGCAGAGTTGGCAGATCTGCTCATTTGTGTAAACATTACAAGAGATTAACAAGTCATTCCTTAACTGCCCAAGCAAAAGTAACCCATCTTTTTAAATCTTAATTTGCTGGTCTGCATGTGCTGGCATGGACCTGCTCAATGGCAAAACTTTTACCATTCACGTCCCAGCAAATATTAGCAGGTCACCAGTGTGGCTGGTATCTCCCTCAATTCTTTTAGTGATTTTGATTCCTTGACATCTTGAAATTTTCCAGGCTTTATATTGGTTGGGAACTGGTGGTTTTATAAAGACACCAACCTGAGGGAGAACCTGCCTTATAGTCTGTGTCCAAATATACACCTCAAGTGAGGCCATAACACCTGTTGGAGTGGCAGCAGTGAAGCTGTTGGTGACAGCTTTTCTCAACTATCAGAATGAAAGAATCAGAAATACTTTATTATCCCCGGAGGAAATTAGTATGAAATTTAATTAACTATCACATACAAGTACAAGCACTCACAGATTTTTGATGCTGCAGTAGAAATGAGGTGAAAAGAATCACTCAAAAAATCTTTGTATAATGAGGAAACAATAAAAATGTGTGTAAAATTAAGTAGTGTATGTTGATTTGAAAAAGTTGCATTTATTTATTTCTTGTTTTCATGCCTTCATAAGACAGAGAAAGAGGCAATTTTAGACAAACTGTGCAGAACCACAGAATACAAGAAGGTAAGAAGTGATAATAATGCAGTCTGTGCAGAAATTATAAAGTAGTCGCAGCCAAAGAGAAAGAGAAGGTAAGTAGCGAATCAATCTGACAGCTGGAGGCAGAGATTTCACATTCAGCCCATCTTAATCAGTCCTATTGTGAATAACTGAATACTGAATCACTTGTGATGCATATTTCTCCCTCATGCCTTGGCTTTGTAATACAGTATGTGAGTTGAGACAGAAGCACGGTTCTGCTCTGGTTTTTTATAATAGCTCAACAAGTAACACTTTCAATTATCTGCCTGCTAGAACAGAAGCTATCCATCATCTGCCTTTGTTGTTTTCATTTTCTCTCATTGGAATTTTCAGTGGCTGCCAGTCTGAAGTGATCCTGTCAGGATTTGCAAGCAGAGGTGCTACACTTTTAACCATCTCTGGTTTTGTCACATATCTTTCTACTTCTTTAACTTTTCTCCACCAGTTCACTTTTTACCAGGTGTTCTGAAGGTTTCTGTGTTGCTCAGAGGGACTCAAACTCCCTCAGATGCAGGTGTTTGTCCTTTCCTGTCATATTCCATTCAACTCTGCCTCTCACTTTTGATGTAGAAGCAGATGGTCAGCATTTACCAGCCACAGGAGAAACTGAACACTGAAAATACAAGACTTTGATTATGATTTCAATCCTTTGATGCAGCTTTAGCATAATGAAAGTTGATTTGTATGCAGACAATGCACTGATGGATGTCGATACCTGTCGCATCCCTATAACTCCTCATGTCTGTGTTACTGGAAGTAGATGGATGTTTAAATTAAGTTGACTTTGAGACGAGGCAGAATTGTGACCTGGTGATGTATGTTCATAATTGTAGCTCTCTCATGGTGATCTGGTGTCAGCATACACCAAATCACATTCACAATCACATTCAAGTTTCTATATTTTAAATCAGCAAAATTTTAGCTATTTATGTTTCTTCATGCTCACATTGTGACTCCTGATTGCAATTTATCTTACTGGGATGAGAGTGTCTCAATGTTAAACACTGTTATTGTAGAATGATATGAATGTTTTATGAAAATATCCAGCCATAGAATCAGTGTACCTTTGTGTTTATGGAAATGCAGCAAGACTTTGCAATTAGGCTTTGCCACTAGTGGCTGTGGGTTGACAAAAGAGTAAGTGGTCTCTCAAGTGGAGGGTTGATGGTTCTGCACTCCATGAATATCCTTGGGTGAGACCCCATACCCTAAACTGCCTTTAAAGGAAGGGAAGTGTGATAGTGTAAAAGTGTTTCCATCAGAATTAATCAGCTGATTGGCCCTTTACTTATATACCGACTGTAGGTTTTGCTATACATGACTGTGCGTTAGCGAAATCCTAAACCTTAAAATTTAAACTTCTTGTTACCAGTGCTATTTTCTCGCCTGTGATTGTTGTCTCACTTCTTATTCTTGATCTGATTTAGATTGATCTGTATGCTTATGTTTTTTTTTCTTTCAAATACACCTTACTAACAATATAAAGGAACCATGTCTTGGTGTAAGCAGCAGCTTAAATCTAAAGAAACAAACCCTTAAAAAAAGAAGGTCCAATTCAGTTCCCCTCCTCCATTGTATAGAAACATAATCAGAACAGCTTTTATTTGCCAAGTATCTATAAGAAGAATACAAGGAATTGGACTCCGGTTTTGAACTTTACCCTCTGTGTACAAACATTTATGTATAAACATTTAATATCACCAATAAGAGAGAGAGAGAGAGAGAGAGATTAACCCTTTAGTGATGGCCTGTGGAAAGAAACTGTTCCTCTGTCTTGCTGAGGTGGCAGATCTGCCAAAGTCAGAGTTGTTGGTGTCAAAATTGATATCATAAGTCCTGCTCCTTATTGATTTTGATTGGTCAGTTAGGAAGAAGTGGCATGGACAGGCTTTATTGTAAAAGACAGAACAACTCCAAGGGCTTTATGTTCTTCACTCTTTCAACTTTTTAATGATATGCAGAGTGGAATCAACAATATGACAGACCTCATAATAAGATGAAATTCTCATACCAATCTCAGTTTCCTGAAATCACCCCCGCAGTCCCTCTTAATGTCTGAAAGAGATGACAACAGATGTCAAGAAAAGCTTTGCTCCAGTTTTTCCTCGCCCCCATCTGAGGGTATGTCGGTGCAAAGCTGAAAACAATCCGGCTTAAGACCCTCTGCGCATCCTCGTAGCACCTTTTCAGCACCGAGGTCTTACTGAGATTTACCTGGGAATCGAGTGTCTGTGTGCGGTACAGATTGCAGGTGGAGTACAAAGCATGTTATCCCTTCACAAAAAGAGACACCACACAGTACCTTGTTTTTGTTTTTAAAATCTCCAGGGGAACAATAGAAGCAGTGATGCCACAAGCTTTGTATTCAGTGTCTCTCTCTGAAGAAGGACAGAGAAAAGTGCAAAACGTAAAGCAATACCTTGATAGAACAAAAACATGACTGAGCCCTCATGTGAGTGCATCGACTTTAAACCAGTGATTGGTTGCATGCTTGTTGTTTTATTTGAGTCATATGAATCTCAATCCAGTTGCTTTCACTTCAATGTTTTGTGCAGGGCTTTGTTTATCCATGTGCCGTTGAGGGCCTGGCTGTTGTTGAGTCTATAGCTTTGGGGTTTTGTGAGTTGTTCTTGTGGAGCTACGAGCTCAGTCTTTCCATTAACTATTGAAAACAACATCTGCTTTGGAGAATTCCTTGTCATCGCTCCACATCTTTGAAGAAACGTGTACTACGGGCTCCTGCTGCGAATGAACAGTCATAATGCATGACATTCAGCGTCAAGAGTTTTAAAAGGAACAGAAAATCTTGATAGCCGAGCGGTTTTCTTGACATGCTTTTTGATGTCAGGAGAGTTTACAGACAAAAGTTTCCACTGACACCTACAACCTATTTTAAGTTGAATGAAAGTCATCTGCCCCTGGTGGCAAATTAGGACAAACGTGTGTATGCATTCAATTTGTATATTAGCTGATAGTGTTCAAAGGAGGGCTTCGATATCGATTTCTTGGGAGGCTCTCAGAACATGATTTCAGCTTTGTAATTAAAATTTCATCAAGTAATGAAGCGAACAGGAGGCTAAATGAGCGTAAAGGTTAATTATCTGCTCAATAGCTGGAAGGTCAGACTTTATGTACTCTGCGTGTGTGTATGTGTGTGTGTCTGTGTGTGTGCAAGGCAGGCTGCTAATATGAGCTGTGTTCTGACATGGAACTAATGGACATGTAAAGTGTGAGCTCTGACAAGAGTTGTCGATTAAAGGTTAATTGTTTATTATCAAAACCCGTGCGAGAAACACCAATAAACAAAAATTGTTAGTAGCCTTGAGACAGCTAAAGGGAAGAGAAAGTGTGCAATCCGTGTGTGTATTCAGCAGAGAAAAGTCTTATTTTCCTCTGCATGCTGATAAGCACGCGGCCCCTGTGCTCAGGTACTGTAGGGTAAATGATTGCAGGTGAATTAGCCGACCCTGAGAGTCTTATTGGGAAACTTTGCAGCGATCACATAATAGTCCATATCCCTCCCTTGTTTAAATGAATTCTGCTCTTTTTCCCTCCCCTGTCTACTTCCCTCAAATCTCAAATCTCCTCAGTGGAAGCTGTATTAATCCCTCTCCCACTATTCCCTCACAAGCTTGCATTTTCCTGCACCTTTTTCTCTTGTTCTCCCTCTATAATGCTCTAACTCACTCCACTTTTCTAATATACTTTCATTTTTTCCCCTGCATGCATGAATAAAAATGATCTTGGAGTATTTGTTTGTTGCCTTTCTCAATTCAGAAAGAATATGAGCAGTCGGTGCTTTATTCAGTGCTCTTAACCTCCACACTGAGTCAAATCATAATGTTGCCATGATAATGTGTATGGCTGTTAAATGTGTGTGCCATAAAATACTCATTCAGTGAAATGATGCATCATTTTCATCTCTATTAAAACAAAAACAAACCAATTATGAGTCCTAAGGGCTCCAGCCAACAGCTTCATAATGTGCATCAGCACACTCAATAAAAAAACACAAGCAACTAATTCAGTTAATACAAACACAATTCTCTACAGGTGCTGCTAGGTTTGAGGTTGTTCCAGGCAATAAATTTGAAGGTTTATTTAAAAAAAAAAAAAAAAAAAAAAAGCATCAAAGAAAAAAGGGAACTTCAATTCAGACCAGACTGTTTGTTTCAGTCCTTTTTTAAAAATAATAATCTTTGAATCACAAACAATTTCATACAATCACTTGCCCACACACTAAACATTAGTGGCAATGGTCCCACAGCGATGACAAGTGACTTCAGGAGACAGAAAAGGGCAATCAAGGTTATCAGCCAGCTGTCATGGCATTTGTCGCAGTAACAACAGAATGAAATGAGAAAAAGAATATTGACTAGTTATGCTACAAGCTTGTCTTCTTGTTTAATATTCCACTCAGCTTTGCGTGCAGTTGTGTTAACATTTGCTGTCCGGCTTGTGGGCTGTAAAAGAACATTAACGTCGGGTTGATGATGTTTCCCTGTTAGCTCCTTTCATTGGTTTTTGTGGGTTCTGTCAGAGGTAGTCTGACCAGGAATTGTGAACATTAGACATGTTGAATATTTATGTCATTGGATCTGGGATTTTGTATTACAGACAAGTTGGTCTCTTGCTGTAGGTGAAGCATGGAGATGAGCAGGTGCACAGGTCTCTAATGAGAGCACGTGTTCACTGTCTTCAGAATGAACAATGCTCAGGTTCTTGTATTATTCAGTGTTTACATTATATGATTACATCCAAAACTGTTTGAATACCTGTAAAACACAATTGATCCACAATTTAAAGGAGACTATCAGCACCAAAATATGTGATTTCTGAATTATATTTGTCGGCTTCCAGGCCGGGGCAGGCAGAATTAATTACGGCATATAGTAATCCCAACGACAACACCACACTGGTCTACATAGTTTAGCTATAAGAAGAGAGATTAGACTTTTTTTCTGCTGAAAAAGATGTTTTGGACTACTTTTTCAATAATTGCATACACTGGGGCTGGGCTGGCAAAAGGAAAAAGGACAGAAGAGCAGAAGAAAGCTAAATAGGGGAGTGATAGCACACAGGCTAAAGGTTAAAGCACAGCTCGGCCGTTTGTGATAATGTTCAATTCAATCCACTTGCAGCAGTTACACTTCAGTGGACTGTTCAAACTTGAGGGTCAAAAATTGAGATGAAGAGCGAGGTTACATTTGCTCAACAAGGATTCACTCATGTTGACATTATATTACATTAAGTCTCAGAGCTCTGTGAGAAGCGCTGGATATAGCCAACTACTAAAATAATGTACAAACGGAGTTCACAAAGTTTGCTTGTTGTCACATTTAAAACAATAATGTTACATAACTGTGCCTACATGTTCATAAATATGTTTCTTCGTCGCTTTGTATTCAGGAAAAAAGTTGTCTTGCACAGGGAAAAGTACTGTTAAACAGAGGATCTGCTCTTTGTTAATTTTCTTCAAAACAAATGCATGCCTTAGTTAGAGTCAGGTCCTAATGACAGTGGGTGCAAGTGCTCATGGGAAGTAGGGTTTTATCTTGGAGAAAATAACACTACCTTTTCCTGATAGCCCTCACATCCTGTTTAAGAAAGAGTTGAGGTTTATAGAGGTTCAAGGTTTTTCTGAGATAAAGCTGGATGTCATTGCCATCGCCAGAAATAGAAAGTTACGCTTTGGCTTGATAAATTTACAAAGTTTTCTTTGTTTGGTATGGAAAAAAGAACTGCAGACAGGGTGCTTTTCTCAAACCAGATTAACCCAGACACCCTTAGCTGAGAGATTTGAGATGAAAGCACTGCACCTTTGTATTTGTGTCTGCAGTCAACAAAAAATAGAAGTTCCAAACGTTCAAAAAGTTGAACCTAGTTTTCAGGCAAGGACATCATTCTGAGGAACACTATTATCAAGGCCACTTTTTCCTCAGTTCTCCTGTCATGAAACTTGCCAACTAAAATACCTAACAAGTAAATAGAAAATGACTGCAATTATTCCAGTAAAGAGGAATATGATTTGGATTGATTTTTCATATGAAATAAGAGCCCAGCATCAATGAGGCCTGAAACTTTCCTTACAGATAAATGGTTCATTAAGAGAAGAAGCTGAGGGAATGGAAAAAAGATACATATAGAACAGGCAATAAGTGGCAATGATGTGACTTGGCCCTCATCCATGGAAGCAAATTGGATTGTTAAGACAAGCCAGCCGCCTTAGGCTCTCTCTGCAGTCTAAAAAGCTTCCATAGCCATCCACACTCACAGAAATTGATCATTGGTTATATTGAGGCTATCCGAACAAAAGGTTGGTAGAAGTATTGACTAGACACCCTGATCCCCTCTTTGAAATTGGTTTGAAATAGAATTTCTCTCAAGACAGAAAAGTCTCTCTGCAGAAAGATTTAACATTATGTTTAATATCAGCCTGTCCTTTGTTTTATTTTCACATTTATCTTATAGGAAAATCCTCTAATGGTGGGGTGAGGGGTGCTTCAAGTGCGTCTGTTTGCTCTGATTCAACACCTTAGAGACAAAGTCCCCAAGGAAACGGAAACTAGAGCCCCACTAAAGCCATTCAGACTCTTTTCTTATGCAGAATATTTAACCCTCTATTCAAGTAGTTGAACTTGTTCCTTGTTCACCCAAGCATGAGGGTCTGGTTTCAGGGATAAGCAGCAGCAGAATCCCATCATTTATAAAACCAACCAACCCACAGGACATCTCAGCTTCTGTGCTGCTTTACCAAGCTCCGACTCACTACAGTACAGGTCTATTCATGGTCCGTAACCAAGGGAGCTCCTTGGTACTAGTCTGGAGATGTAGATAAGAAATGTCACCTAGCCATGATTGCCAAGTACTTCTACACACACTCACACACAAGGACATACACACAGAAGGAATTGAAACAATGTTCACATCAGCCCAACCATGACAAGTCTGACAGGTAATCTTAGGAGAGCAATGAGAAAGGGCATTCAATACGTCTCTGCCTCCAGTCCTTGTGTGTGTACATATGAAGATGAGAAATGGATTCAGCCATGTTGGAGTATGGAGCACCCCAAGGCTTTGCTCAACCTGGAGAATCTGAAACCTGACGCCTGTGATGAAAAGCTCAGACACAGACACATGAAACAATCTGGCTACAGAAAATGAAATTTTTCTTGGAGCTTCAAATAATCTTACAATGTAAGTCTGAAACACAAACTTTTCATCAGAACAGTAAGTCTTTTACCACACGCTTAATGGTAATACGGAGCATATTCATGTATTTTTCACGTTTACAGTAATAGTTTTTGAACAGATATGAAGTACCAGTGCCACAAAGGGATTACGAACTAAGTTCATGGTTGAAAACATGAGCTAAAACATCCAGTCTTGTGTCAAAATGTGTAACACCTATGTTGATTCAAAGTGCAAACTCTAAAAAATCTGTGCCAAGCCTACATTTCCTTTTCCTATTCTTGTGTACTGTTAGCGGCGATTTTATTCCTTAGCATAATGTCTGCATGTACAACTATACAATTTAAGGCATGTGTTTTTGTTGGTGTAGTATTATTGTTTTTCAGGATTAGGCTTGCATTGAGACAATCAAATTATCAGCATCCAGTCACAACATAAAAGACACAACGAGGTTTTTGTTTATCGTTCTGTCTCTTTGTCTCAAACAAAGTTTCAAATTGGGATGGCTTTTTATCAACTACAGCTTTCAAATAAAAAACAATACCATTAATTCTCTTTTTGACTGTAAATTGTGTTGGTGCTAATTCAGCTGAGGCTCATCTCCAACATGATGAAACAGTCACAATAGAGTATTATGATGAATAGACCTCAGCGTGCTGTACTTTTGCTCCCACACAGACAAAACGCTAATTTACATCACAACAAAGTGAAGAAAAACCTCTCATTTATTCTTTGAGGGTGTCGGTATGACCAAGCACACATGAGCTTGCAACCTATTCTACATCCACCCACTTGTAGCTTTACACTCCAATCAACACTCTCAATCACAAAGAAACAAAGTAAATGATCTATTATTTTGCAGACATCCTTCTGCTGGTGTAAGGAATGAGGCATGTGAGGGAGAGCGGGGGAGTGTGTAACCCTTTCTACTGAAACATGCAACAAGGAGGTCTAAGCCCATCACATTTGCATAAACATTTGTGGAGGAAAACATCAGAACAGCCGCCCAGAGCACCCATCACGCACCAGGCTTAGTCCTGAGCTACACAAGACTTAGCAGGTCAGGGAAAAAAGAGCCGACGCAGGTGTGTAGGTTTTCCCCCCCCAGTGTACTCTAACACCTCACACAATGCACCATGAGGAGACGTGGAGACAAACAGCCTGCGGTGTAGAGTAAAGAAAACATTCATTCAATAGCTATCTGCTAAGAAGCACTCTGAATGCTAAAAATACATGTGTGTCAGTGTGCATTTGTTTATTTTCTATCTGTATGTAAAGATGTATGCATAATCCCATGAAATTGGATGTGTGTGTGCATAAATTAAATTCTCACTTCCATATCTCTGAGGATATTCTTGCTCTCACTTGTTTGTTGTGTGACAGAAAATGTTAATTTGTAAGCTGCATGCAGCTCAGAGATGATAAGTACACAATTTGAAAGTATACAAATTAATGCTGCTAGCCGCATTAAATGGATACTGGCGAATAAGTGCATGACAGGATGTACTGCAGACAGAATGGCTACAACTTACAACTGAATGTCTGTTCAGATTCAGACTTGTTGATAAAAGCTATTAATTCAAGAAAGCTTAATTCCCTGGCTTCACTTTTGGTAGCTGTCATGTTGTCCATCTTTATACAGTCTGTTCTGCACCTATCTGGTGGATCCCGAAGCTCTTATCCGTGGCCTCCTCTGTCCTCAGTCCCAGGCAAAACCAGATGTAGTTACTGACCTGCTGTAATAAATGGTGTTTCAAAGCTCTTAGTAAAGCTCGCAGGACAGAGGATTGAGGATAGATGAGGAAAATTGGAGGAGTGATGAAAAAGGATACACAAGAGGAGCCTTGGAGGGAGTATTTTTCAGGGACAGACACTTTACTGAATGTAACTCATTGAGTGGACCAATAAGTGGCTCCGACGTCCCTGGAACTTCAAGGCTATTACTTTTTTCTTTATCAGAGTTGTAACATTGCATAGCTGTGCAGCTGAATAAAGGCTGGATAATGCCTGCCGTACGATATACGGAAATAAGACTCCTGGAATCACCACGAGAGAAGATTTGGGACTTAAATACTTTTTATTACTCCATGTAGCACCCGTTGGTGTCCATTACCAAACTGCAGGGGATGATGTATCACAGACACATCTACCAGAGTACTAAACACAAGTAAAAGCACTTTGCATTTGTCGTTTTTTTACATTGATTTACTTTTTTTGTTTTTCTTGCTCGTTCCTCTTCTATGCTGAATGTGGCTGAAAGGAATTTGTGATTTTTGTCAGATGAATTATATAAATGCCTGTAACTCTGAGCTTTTTTAGACACTAGGAGCTACTGTTGTGCGCATGTCTCCATCTGGCAGCTACAAATTTTTGGAGGATGGTGACAGAAATTTCAGTGTGTATCCTGAAGTTTGGGGCAGATGTGTGACTGTGTATTATAAATATGTAAAAATTAAATATATTTGAGTTAGAACTTCACGTTTTCATAGCTAGAGGTTGAAATCATGTGAGCATCAATGCTGTGTGGAAAAATGAACTACCTACCCCATTTTCAATGTCTTATCGACATCTGACTGCTATTAAGTTAGATCACCCCAGCTAGTTGGAAGGACACCTTTGACATCTGCAACTTTCACATCTCCAGTCATATCATGTTGCCAGTAGATGATGCTATAACTGTAGATCAATATTCTATATATCTGTTTCCAGGTTTCGGGAGCTTTGTCAAAAAGGCCTAAACTTGTTATTTATACAAAGCAGGTCATTCAACAAAAGCTTCCCTTTTTATCCCAGAATTTCAGGTGTCACCAGGACCACCTGCTCTGACAGACCCTGTCATTGGCCGGATTAGCTGAGATCAGAGCTCACTGCTGCTTTGAGCTGATTCAGCTGGGCTTTCTCATACACTGTGATGTCTTGTGTCAACAGTGGTTTGTACAGTCTCTCACAAAGATAATCCTGTACATAGGGAGGGATTAGTCTAAATCAATAATGACCCCACACTGTGGGCATGTAACGGCAACTGGCATTCATTTCAGAGAGAGTGTTTACGCAGGTTTTTGTTTCCAAATTAAGAGGAACAGCTTTCTGTATGCAGAGTTAAATCGCTGGATTATTGTAGAAGGATAAGAGGTGATGTAACAGAAGCGCTCCCACTGATTCACAGACTCGATGACTAAACCTTCTGGTGGAAAAAATGTTTGTCCACTTGTGCTGTCATTCAAGTGGATTGAAAATATTATTATTGTTATTTAAAGTAGTGCCTCAGCCCAGTCTATGTCAAAATTGTCCAACAAAAAATAAACAAATGTTTGTTTGTTTGTGGGTTTTTTTTTTAACATAAATGGAAGATTTGCCACCAATGACTGAGCATCAGAGGACTGGTTTGGCACCAGAAAGATAGAGGAGTAAATGCAAAGGAAGGTAAGGGAAAGGGAAAAGTTTCTTGGAACAGATGGTAACAGCTCCAACAAAACAAACACTAACAGATGATGTGTACAGAGTCAAGAGCCCTGTGTTTATCGTACCAGAGACATCTAAGGGCCTGAATCAAAAGCTAGTATGACTTCCCTCGATGTCTGGATCTTGAGTCAACTAACTGATTTTAAGTTAAGTCTTGATGCCTCATAATTCAAGCCAAAGTCAAGTCTAACAGAGGAATCCAACTTGTCCAAGACCAAGTTGAGTTTTGCGCTACTTTTCTCCCGGATTTGCTGTTCTGGCAGGGCCTGTTGTTGAACAAGATATTACTCAATGTGTATGCAAGTGACAACCCTTGCTTGACTGAATTTGAGGTCACTATGCAAGAAAGAAAAACAAACTCTGGCTGTCGGCATTGCCCATTATTTGTGAAGCAATTTGTTGATGGCGTATTATTTGCACATTACAGATTTGGCACTGGAGCATCTTCCTGTTGAGCTCTTTCAAGTGAGTATGTAAGTTGCCACAGAGGCTCAGAGCAGAGGCCAACACAAAATTGAAAAAGCAGAGAAACCACTTGTTGAAATTATTAGAGTTATTGAAAAGTACGAATGTTGCATTAACTGGAGATCACTGGATGTCAGAGAACGTCAGAATAACTCAATTACCCACTGACCTTGTGTATCTACCCTTAAAAATATGTTAGAAATAAATGAATAAATATAAACATTCTTTCACAGAATCAGCACTTTTGAGCTGTCTCTTCTCTTGAGGTAATGGTGTCAGACTACAGCGCAGGCTTGAGTTAAATAATGTATCTATGTAACATCTGGTTTATCCAGTGACCTTAGATCCTTCGTGGCAAAGTGAAGTTTTTCTCCCTCTGGCCATTGAGGGTGTTTGATTAAAAAATTCTTGGGGGAAAAACAGACCTTGTGATTTGCATGAATTGGAAACTGAGTTAGATTTGCTTATAATTTTCTTAAAAAACTTTTATGACCTGAGGGATGTATCATTTATCGGTAAAACTAAAATTATGCATTCCAATGTGCATCCTGATTCTGGGCCATTTAAACAAAATAGGTGCTTTTCAACTACAGAAACTTTGCCCCGGTTTTTTTTTTTTTTTTTTTTTTTTTTCTAAATGTGTCTAAATTTGCCATCTACAGCATGAAGATAGCAGAGACCAACTGGTATTTCACCAGTGCCTTTGAAACAGCTTTGACCGGCAATCTTCAATTTTGCTCTGTGGCCTTTGTTGCTGTCTCTTTGTTGATTCTGGTAGTGTACTGCAATTACTTTTTCTCCCCACATCAGTGGCCTGAATTGTAAAATCTTCTTAAGAATTTGGGCCTTGCTTGAAATGTAATCAAAAATGGGAAATAAATAATGTAGTAAAAGAAGAAAGGTTTCATGTCAGCCCATTCAAACTTTACATTTTCATAAGTGAAGATCATTTAATCCTCAAATTTAGACAGTTGTAAGAATTACTTGATGTTAGCACAGACTACAAAACTGTTTTCAGATGCAAAGTAACAGAACAATACATTTTGATGTAAAACTATGACCAGTCATGATTAACTGTTGAAATTTCATCACAAATTAAAAAATTGGCATTCAACAGTCAGAAACAAAAATAAACAAATAAGACAAAATAATCTTTACCAGTGAGTTAGTCTGAGTGTTTTGCTCATCTCTTGAGTCTGAACACAGCCAGTGTTCCAGTTTGAGTCCATTTCTGAATTACCTGGAAACCTGAAAGAAAAGATTAATGTCAGACTGGAGTTTAAGTCTCATATTTAAGTATTTCAACACAGATTCTTATAAATTATGATGTAAAAGTTGACTTGTGCTCTTGTAACTCAACAGGCTCTTGTTAACTGCCATAAAAAGGAGCTGGGCAATCGTTCTGTACCTTTCACCACGATGAAGGCCTCAATGACATCTTTTCACTTGTTTCACTTTGCAGCCTTGAAAAATAAAAGCTTTTAATTAAGCAGCCTTTTGAGTGAAACTATGACTCTGACCCAGTAAATCTGAGTCAACTACTTTCACATTATCTGCATAGTTTCACCTGTTGCTTTGTCTCTGTTGTTTTGCTTCATTGCCTGTCACATTTAGTATAACCTTGGCTGTAATGACTGTGCAACAAAAGCAGGCATTTAAAAGGGGCTGATTTTGCTGCCAACCAAGACCTCCAAAGTGCAATTTACACAGAGCAGATTCATTAATTCCAATGGCCTTTTCATCCTGTAAAACAAGAAAATCTGTTCTTTCTTCCGTATAAGGAGTGATCATGCAGTAGATAGGCTCTTTTTTCAAACCAAATTAGCTGCAGTGGTTGTCGTCCTGCCATTTGGTTGAAAATGCCACTGCCTGTTAGAAAAAAAGGCACTCTGATATGCATTTGTAGGTAATGGGGTTCAAAACACCTTGAGGAATTGTGCACATTCAAGCAAACCCCTCTAAGACATGCTTTGTCCTTTAAACTTTGAGGGATTACAAAACAACAACAACAATCTAACCCATGTGTGAGCAAAACAAGATTAATCTCATAGATCCTGTGAGCTTATATGGATCTGATTGACGACTTCTCAAACACATTTTTGCCTGACAGATTTCTTTCATTAAATGAAACGAATAAGTAAATGTAATCCCTGTCTCTTAGGGGAACCATGATAAATGGTTCTAAGTGCACATGCATTTTTAATTGCATCCATTATGAGTCATCTGACTGCTCTGAGGTCATGACAGGCCAACCAATAATATGGTGTGATAGGTCTCTTGTCTCTGTCCAATAACTCTAGGAAGGAGGTACTAATTACAATGACTTCAGTGTTCTCACATCAGATATTATTATGACCTATGGCACCATTCTTCAAACCCTGAACAGCTGGCATCTCATAGCTAGCAGCCATAAAAAGCTTTCTCCTAGCTTCTTTTGGACAATAATGAGATTTTGAAAGACTGGCCCAACCATGACCCCTCCACCTAACTTTCCTGGTGTCTGTGAACCCAAGAGGGTAAATAATGCCTGGTGAAGGTTTCACAAAAATAGAATGTAACATTTCCACTGCAAACCGTAGCCATTGGCATGGATGAGAGTAAATTACAAGGCCAAACTTGGCTCTAATGGAGCAGTCTCATCCTCACAGATGTCCTTTTTGCCTCCCCCTGTAAATAAAGTCAGTTCCACCCACTGTGTGAATCATTTTAGAGATGCTTTGACACTCACTGATCCATATCCTGCTGAAACAGTCTTCAGAGAAATGAGACGAGAGGAACGCAAAATGCCAGCAGGCTGTCTGTGCAGTTTACTGAGTCGATGATGAACCAAGCTGCCACATATGAAGAGTGAAAACTGGGGAACTTTTTGTTCTCAAACCAACAGCAAGCATGGTGAAAGTCTTAGAAATTATTTCTCAAAAAGGTCAAATCTTTCTTGTTTCCATTTTTGTGTTTTTTCTAAATTTGGCTGTGAAATGGAAGGAAATGTGCTCTGAACTTTAATGTGTAATTGATTGCTATCAGTTTAGATGAAACGTCACCAAGTAGCTACAATGCCAACTCCTGAGGTAAGGAGAGATTACAAACAAAGTTTAAGTAGTGCAGGTTGTCACAAAAAAGTCAGTTGAAGTTGAAGTTAGTTTTAAAGTAATAAAATAAAGATAATTAAAATTATTACATTATTTCCATAAATCAGTAACCTGGATATTGTTGGTTATGCTGAAAAGACTCTGCCAGGTATCTGGCTGTAGTCTGAGGATTCTTCTCCTCCCTCTGTTTACTCTGCTGTTGGATTTTTTGTTTCCGCTGGTGTGTTATCAGATGTCTTATAAGTTTTTGGTTTTCTGACAATATAGCACCTAACCAAACGATGATCCTCCCTGCAATCATACTGACTGCAGCAAGGTGCTGAGTGATGTGACTGAGCCACAGTCTATGGGCAACACTCACAGTACAGTGGAGGTGGGTGAGTGGGTGAGGAGTGCACAGAGAAGAGAAACTGATGTTATTGCTTTGGGTTTCTCATTGTTTTAGATACCTGTGAGAGACTCAGATAAGGACCATGCAGGCACCAAAACAAGCCCAAATAAGTAACTACACTTTAGAAAACAAGCCCAAAGTCCCGCAATACACAACTGATGAGATTTACAAGTGACTTTACAGACAAACAAGCCTGTAGTTGCTTATTGCAGACTTGGCAACTACGTTTAGGATTCTTTGTACCTTTAAGGACCAAAGATCGTGAAATCGATTTTTTCCATTTTAGACCACCGGTTGTAGAAGAAAAGATACTTACTAAGTTCGACTTCTCTTTTGAGAAACCATGCAGCTCTGGGTTCACACTATCTTTATGAACAGTGTAGCGATGTGAGCGCGTGTGTTCAGGCATCACTGCGTTGAAATTGTTTCCACTGCCCTGAGTTCATGTTTACCTGCTGGAAAAAACAGACTCAGTGCGAAGGTTTAACTAAAAGTATTATTTTGCTTCATTGTGACTGACTCGATGAATTGCGTATCCCCATCCAGCTCCAAAAAGGAACGCATTTATTGAAAAGGTCATTTTGTACCGGCTAGCTATTGAATTTCACTGAACCTTGTCCTTCTTCTCCTACACAATAACACAACAAGAAACACACAAACGCGTACACATCCTTTGGCTGACAAACACAGATGCATCGGTTCCTCTGTGGTCATGTCCGAAACTCATGCCAATCTTGACAGCTGCAGGAAAATGTCAGGAAAACAGGAAACACTCCTAGTGATGAAGGTGGAGTCAGACAGCATGAGATTGGAAGATGGCAGGTAGAAATGAAGGTGTAAACTCTGACAAGAACAAAATGAAAAATTGGGAAAACATTTCAGGCAGAAAATACCATTGAGATGCTCATTATAATGTAAAATAGGGCTTTATGTCTGTCAGACTGTAAAGGGCTGAAGGGACTGCTGAGATGATGAATGGTGTCATGAGGACTGTTTATTTTTCATGATCGTACCCCCCTTACTTTGTCCCAGTCTGCCTGTCTGACTCACAGCTTGTCGGCTTCGCATCGAGGTCTTCGTGTGTCTCTTGTGGATGCTAATAAACATGTTGTAAATGTAACCAGGAGTTGAACATGTCCTCATGTCTTATCC